>CALYDF020000322.1:0-19601 GCA_944474145.2 Dicrocoelium dendriticum
TGGATATGGGGTGTGTGGTTGGAGCTGTGGGTGGTGCAGCGCAAGCCATCCATGGTCCCTCTGTAGGCGCAGGCGTCCTGTGGCTGACCACAGTGACAAGCAAATCCGAAACCGGATGCCGCCAACCATGTATGTACATGGTGCCATCAACTTACTTTCCTGCACATGAATGCGTTGCATGTGTTCGTAGGAAATATTCGCATTGGTAGTCTTGCACTGTGATATGACTCTGTCGATTTTTCATGGTATAATTCCTTGGAGACTGAACAGTATGGGGAAATTCTTCGCGTAGCTTTGTCCAATCACATCAATTAAAGTGACGCGCCATTCAGTGAAGTGTAGCAGTTAACGCAGTCTCAATTCTGATAAACCTTATCACATCTTAACCTTGCGTCAGTTGTTGGAGCACCGTCACATATATTGGCGGCTCACGGTTGTCGTGGTCCTCGTATCAAAGGTGCATTCGATTCGGTGGATAGATGTGCACTTTGGGACTGTCTACTCAGGAAAGGTGTACCTGAGAAATATGTGAATATTATCCGAGCAGTATACGCGCGTAGCTCGGGAAGAGTGAGGTCTTACGGCAAGTTGTCGTCGCCCTTTAATAGTTGAAAAAATTAGATGTCTTTAGTAATTCGAATAAAGCCATAAGAAGACGAACACTGGTAGATGTCAACATTTCGTATTGTCTCTTCAGTGCCAACACAATAACATGAAAATATATTAGAGGACAGGTAGGGAGAGACCGGAACAAGTTAGAACAGGGTAGAGGGCAGGCGTGACACCCTTACGCCCAGGACAGCCGTAGGCTTACGAACAACTGTTACTGCACACAGAGTGCGGATTTGATACGTCTGATCGCGACTGCCTCTGCGAAACGTAGGAACAGGGCGTTGGCATGTCTTAACACGAATGTTAAAATTTTGGCCGGATCAAACTGATGACAGGTGGCCAGTAAATGCTTACCTATGGATGAAGCAGGTGGCTTACGTGAACAGATGATATGAGCAACCGACGATTGGGTGATTTGACGCTGCAACCATTTAGATACATGTTCCTTTATTCTGGAGTTCAATGATCTATTGGTACGGTCGATGTAGTGTATACCACAACTACAAGTAAATTGGTAAATACAATGTGACCTGGCGCCAATAGGTTATCTTTCCGTCGTTGAGGTAACAAGTATGCTATTAGTCCGGTTGATAAGAACAGTTTTCGCAGCATAATAAGTCCTCTGGACTGCGGAAATTATGCGCTTCATGGTCCTCATATTGGCAAAATCTCCCTTAAATGGTAGCTCGATGTAGATCTTCTTTTTAGGCACTGTCGAGACCTTCTGTCCCGACACCCTCGCCTGACTATGTTTTAGATGAATCTGCTTGGATAGCGATTTTTCAACAGTGTATCCTTGAGCGAGTTTATCTCATCATTTAAACTGTCGGTAGTGCATATTTTCATTGCACGATTGAATAGCGTCTTGACTAAGGTCCTCTTGTACCGCATTGGGGAGAAGCTGGTAAAGTGCAGGTACTGCCCTGACCAAGTCGGCTTTCGGTAAAACCCTCTTTTGATGGACCCATCTGCTCTTCGGCAAATCAACACATCCAGATATGGGAGGCAGTTGCTTTTCTCTGTTCCGCTGGTTACTTTCAGATTCGTATGCACGTTATTCAGATCGACCAGACGCCCAATGTGCACCTCTGATGAGCTTAACACTAGAAAATTATCCATATACCGCTTATAGTAGGAAAGAAACGAGATGTCTAAACTCAACTTCGTTTCAATCATCGGCATAAAAAAATCTGTTAGCACTGGGCCCAACGGACTACCCATTGCCACCCCATCTATCTGGCGATAAGGAATGTTTTGGAATTGGAAGCCGATGTTCGCAGTGCATAGTAGTAAACTGTCGTTTAATAATTCGACTGGCATTGGCAGACGAAGAACGGAATGCTTTAAATGTCAAGACGGATTGCAACAAATACTACCGTCAAATCACAGCGCGTCGTGCTAAACCAGACGCCCGTTCAAATTGACGTCAGGCGGAGCCGAGTCTAGTCGTCCCCTAATTGGATACAAATAACTACGTGTGATTTGGACACACGTACTCCAGGACGATGATCCACACCAGTCGGGAAGTCACAAGCGGCTCACCGAATGAGACTATTCAAATTATTATGAATGCGCATGGAACCTCTCTATTACATTCAGTGACTTGACTGCTAGCCTCAAGGCTACGTCGATCGCATGACTCGACAAAAAAACACTTCACTTTGGTACAAAGACCGCCGCATTGTTAAATCTCACACCATCGCCGAAGGCAGCACAGCATGGCTAATAAATAGTGGCGGCGCACGAAGTTCACTCTTGTAATTCAGGTAAATAGGGAAACCAGCCAAACGCTGTTCTCTCATTTGCCCAAGTCCTTGCAGCTTGTTGTGAAAGATTTACAGTGGGATCCGCGCACGCTAACTCTGCCATGGACAACTATTACAGGCAGCCAAGCAAGCAGCCATTTTTGCACGCATTAACATACATTACTGCTAACATGCATGCTACGCCGGTACATGTTGTCATCAGAAGGCAGCGAGATCGTGCAACCTTGTTGGACGATGACATTGGCTCTACGCCGCATGCTTACAATGCATTTCCAGTGCTTGCAACAGCGCAGTACGCAGACAGCGCCTAGATTGAAGCGCAAGGGTCTGTCATGTCCACGGTGGATTTAAACAGCAATTTCTTAACTTGGTGCCAAACCACATGCTCAGCAGCGTACTACCCATGTTATCGATTAACGGAGGCGATATCTGAATCCACTGTCATTTTAGTCCCCTTTGAATGGCATCGTTATGAACGCATTTTCCTTAGGGACGTCGAGCACTCGTTCGTTCCCGATTGTCTCGTTCCCGTTTAAGTGTTTTGATAGGAACTTCTCCGGACCTCCATTTTCGCCTACGGTAGAGGCGACGCGTTGCAGTTCACATGCAGTCGCTTCCTCTGAGCATAGCTGGCTGGCTATCTAAAAGATGGTACGAACTGGAGCTCGTTTATAATTCACAGGACAATAAATGTCGAACATAGGGTAGTGTACCATTTAGGTTTGTTTTAAGCAAACATCTAAAATTGAAAGGCGTTGTAAGCTTCGTTCTCAACTGTAAATTCGATTGCGGGGTAACAGTTGCTTAGCGCCGACAGTAGTTATTCTGCTTGCTCGGCGGTGTGTCCAGCGCTAAAAGTGTCATTCATGTAGCGGCCATATGAACGCACGTGTTGTATATTACACCCTGATGATCTCCGTGTGCAATCTATCCAAGCCACTAAGTATATGTAAACGGCTGACAAAAATACGCGGAATAGCTGAATTCAGATTATCCTGTCGAAATGTTGTTCTTTCTTGCTCTTTTTGACATTGGCAATTGTTCCTTGTGTAGTTCAGCCTAGTGTACCCGAAATGCTAACAGTCTTAGTCGAGACTGACAATCACTCCGCTTTCAACGGACCGACGAGATAAGCAACAGAAGAGGTAGTCACTAAATGACACACAGGATGCATTTTGTAATGTCGAAGGTGCGCAAAATGAAACAAGCGTGCTTTCGTAACGATTTGACAGAGAAAATATGCATGGCAAGCAGCGTTGCAGAATATCCAAAAACATAACCTCAGATAACCGAAACCTCATTGATGTAGTATTAAAAGGGGAAAATCAACATTCCATGATATTTAAACTAAGTAAGAATACCGGCATTAATCTACAAGTCTTGTACCATGCATCTTGTTTTGTGAAGGAAGTCTTAATTGTCTCAAAATTATAAATTCTTTGCACATGGTTGTGGTTGAATTTAGGGTTACGAACGCACGCCTGACGTTGTATGCGCAGTCTCTGAAATTGTAGCAGAACCACCGTGCTGGACCTGTGTCTACCAGTTTCGTGGAACAGTGAAATTCTTGTGCCCGGTGCAGAACTACTTCGGCCAGCCTCCGCCTAGTACACTATGATGCTTAACTTAGCCTGGAACGCATAATGTGGGTGACACCAATTGTGGACGAAATCTGTTCACTGCAATCAGAGGACAACAAAGACAGGCAGCCACGGACGAAACTTTGAAGGCTGCAACTGTCTAAACCAAGCTTGCTTGTCTTCCCGAAATAGGCCAGCATGGTACACAACGTGCGTGCTAATCGTGTAATCCTGTGCTCTATGTTAAAGTGGACTAATGCCCTCACATTCTTGTACCACCTCTTCGAAAGTACGCGCAATCGATTCGGATCACTGAGCTCTATCTAACGGGGTCTATAGTTTTGAAATAAGTCTGACGACACGCTGGTACATCACAAATAAATTCTTCGGAAATCTATTCTCTAAGGCCAACTTGGCTAACTTTGCTTATTTGAGTTTCATTGGCACCTTTGGGATACCATTCGACAGAGCTTCTTTAAGGCTGTCAGATAATATATAACTTAGTACTGTGCACCACTGTATACCATAGATACAGGCAATTTTGTCATCTCACGTTACCACCATATTGTTACGTGCATTTCACTGCACAACGCCTGTGTGCTTTTGGCTACTCGGGCGCCTAGTGACGCACCACCACCAAACCCGCTGACTGGAGCAGACAGCTGAGGCATCCCAAACGGCGTGACCAGCTCAACCTAAAAGTGCATCCCGAAAATTGATTTATGGGCCGGAGAAGTTTGTCAACCGGGAATCCAGTGAGCAACAAACCCAAGGTCAACCGTAGCTCAGACAAGCGGGGAACTGAGATCCTCTCGATACTCTCGTGTTCGTTCTGTGCCAATGCCAACGACGCAACAAATGTGAACATCACATTTAACGGAGCTAACAGCGTATCGACAGATGGGTTGTGGTTCTGTGACTTATATTCAGCTTGTCCGATAATTAATACTGTTCAAACGCTTACGATAAGGTGTGAGATGTTGGCTGTTACCCCGGCAGACCAAAAGGAAATGATCGCGGTATTGTGAGGGAAAATCGCAGAACTCAAATCGTGGATTAGTGCATTATTTAGCCCGAATCTCCGACCTGTTAAAAGGCAAATGCTCTCTAGAAACAATACTACCCAGTACAACGAAAGGCAAACACCGTTAGTGAAAATCAGCGGTGAAAACAGGCCGGTTGAACTGTCTCCCAAGTCTCACGTAATGCCCTGAAGCATGCAGAGTTACGCACAAATTGCACGATCACTTCCTTCAGTAGCTTGGCAACAACAATTGACCCCTACAGATTGTGCAACTAACGGCGTTGCACGTGAAAAATCTTGCTGTAGCTTTGGCCTATCGTCCACGGAAGACAAGCCAGACACCTCCACTCGACAAGCTACGCTCACAAGGAACTGCAGAACCAACAATTACTACGCAAGCAAAAGGCGATGACACTGATATGTTCAAAGGTTCCAGAAGTAAAAAGGTAAGTAAATCGCCAGCTGTAGGCCGTAAGGGCGCTTCGCTGCCACTCGACCACCACGTCGCGCGTGGGCTGAGTATACTGCGAGGACTCTCGCCCCCGCGCGGATTCGAACCGGTGAGCTTATGGTTGCAAACCAGACGCGCGTACGACTCAAGCACCGGCTGCCAATCGGTCACCGCCCAACAAACGTCCCTGAACCCACTAGCGAGTAGCTAAAAGATAGACAAACCCAGGAGCGAGACTGCTGGGCTGAAATAACCTGCGCACTCGGACTGAAAGTTCTCCTAACTAGTTTTACACGCCTTTCACCAAATCCATCATCTCCACACGTAGGGGAACCTCGGTTACTGCGAGTAACATTTGGCAACACGGGCGGCCTGAAAGATGTTCTCTTAGCAAGCTACATTCTAGTGAACGCTTATGTCAGTGCCCGCATTTTTCCTTACAGGACATGGACAGAAAGACAGAATCGGAAATCCAACCCTAGTTCGTCAAATCAAAAAAAGATGAAGTAAGTGGTACTGAATCATGGTGGGCCAGCATTGAAGCATGACGATAGTAGTGAACGACCGAAGCAGAACCTCGAAGAATGGAGGTACATCGCACAGCTCTAAGGCATGCGGAATGCCGTGGCTTTTGACGTCACCCGGCTAATTGCCTCCACAAACTACCAAGGTAGCGGGCCAGGAATTCTGAAAGTTACCTTGACTGCACCCGAACTGGTATCAGTGGCAATTCAAGCATGGCATGACAACAAGAAACTTGGGCTACCAGAAGTACGGTTAAGACCATTCCATAAATTAGTGCAGACCTCAGCAACCGATGCGCCAGCCTCAATTGTACCTAACTCAACTCAACCAACCGTGCAAACGAATGTTTCAAAAAGTTTCAGCAGACCGGCAGTATTTGTGCCGGTCACTCACAGCGAAATGAGCTCCTGATGCGTCAACAAATACAATACTACTACACCAACACTCAGGGGTTGTATTCTAAGCTCTCGGAACTGCGCCATCGACATGAAACAACAAGTTGGGACCTCATAGCAGTTACTGAAACTTGGCTCTCAAGCGACATACTTGATCCAGAGATTGAACTCAGTGAGATGTCATTCATTCGAAATGATCGTCCATCTCGCGGTGGCGGGGTTGCTCTCTACTATCAAGTTTATTTGAAATGTGAGGCTTTTACCGAAAATTCCCTTGTTATTGCCGGCGCACTATTTTGCCGACTGCACCTAGCAGGTCGAGATGTTGGTTCACAGAAGACGAGGGATGCTTGTCTCTTAACAGTTATCCATAGGCCTAGAACTCATCAGCAGACAGCGATAACATTCTGTTAAAGGCCCTGCGCTATTCTATTTCACAAAAGTGCTCTCACTATCTTATAATGGGTGACTTTAATGTTCCTTCAATAGCATCAATGTCCCCTAATGGGCCATCATTTAAATCGAACCTCCTCGAATTCATGGATATGGCAGTTTTGTATAACCATGTGCATCGACCAACCAGACACTGCGGTTCAAACAAGCCATCACTCCTGGACTTAATTCTGACAATGAAGAGTTGATGGTTGTCAGTAGCATATGATCCTCCACTGGGTCGTAACGACCATTCAGTCCTAACATTTGGTAATGTGTGTTATACCGGTATTGTTGTTAAAGAAAGAGCAAGTCAACGAAGTATTACGGACTATTTTAAGCTGTACAACTTTGCAGCAACCGTTGACTGGGACCCACAGACGCATAGTTCAGCGAATGATGCGTGGAATGAACTGAATGAACTGAAATTACTTGGGTCATACAACTAGCATGAAAGGCTGTACCATTACGAGCATCGCGCCAGACCAATAAGTGGATCCGGAGAAGAACACTTAAATGGATCAACAGAAGGAATGAAACCTGGAGGCAAACTTTGCTAAGCGCATGTGATATCACATGGCACAATTACAAAGCAATCAGAAAGTACTGCATGTCGCTCATTAGAGTCGATAAGTACGAATGGCAGGAGAATATGGTGCAGAAATTTACAAGTAACTCCAAACTACTATACAGATTTGTGAATGGCAAATCATCAGCATCATCAACAGCAATACATCAGCCATTTGAACTAATGCTTCGCTGCCATACAACCATGAGAATCTATGAAATAAAGAATAGGAAGAGGGAGAGAATGGGGACTTACCTGAAAACCTTAATGCCCTAAGCAAACATTCAGGGTCAAGACGCCTACACCTTGTGTAGACAACATACCGTCACAAACAGCTGGCTATTGTGCAAAGATAAAGCGGCATCGAGGAGACAGCTTCCTTGCGGCTGTCACTGTCCCGCGTCATAATCAGCCAGTACCCCGCATATAACTCAGCACCAAACACACTTTAAGCAGGCAATCTGATTAGACGGCAGCAGACGCGCCACTGGTGTCGGTTGCGAGCCATGTCCTGTAAAGTCTCGAGCCAAGCACAAGGAGAGTCACGTGGACTCCAGCCCGGAAGGCGAGACGGACCAACCGCACCAAGTTTGGTCGTCAGTGACTTCATTTCTCGCTGCCAAGTCAACTTCTGTCCACCTCGAGCTTTGCGCCACTCTACACCTGGCAGACTAAATAAGGCCCTCCTACGTTAGCGGTGACCAGGCATACGTAGCACGTGCCCGAGCCAACGCAACATATTCGGTGTGATCTGTTGTTCTAGGGGCTAGCATGATTATCACCACCTAGTACTCGCCTACGCACATCATCGTTGCGGACACGCTGGTGCCATCCGACTCCAGCAATCCTTCGCAGACAACGATGATCAAAGACTTGAAGGCGTCTCAGATCTTCAGAGCGAAGGGGCCAAGTTTCACTACCACAGAGAAGAACGACCATCACTGTGACCATGTATACCCGGCCTTTCAGACGAAGGGAAACTCCCTTCTGTCGACAAAGATGCCGCAGGTTCAAGAAGGCAGCTCTGACTTTCGCAATGTGTGAGCTGACGTCAGTTTCTATGCGCCCATCGTTGCTGATGCAGCTGCCAAGATAAGTGAAATGATCAACCACCTCGAGTTCTCCGTTATCAAGGGTCAAGGGGTCATCAAGTGGCTGGTGATCCTGCAGCAACACTTTGCACTTTGAAGGTGCAAAGCGCATACCAAATAATGGGACCACTCTAGAGAGGCTATTCAGGGTTGATTGTGCCGCCCCAACATCGTCGAAAAGCAAGACGATATCGTCCGCACAATCAAGATCACCTCATCTTTCGCCAGGAAATACTTCAATGCCTACATCGTGAGATTCCGCAAAGGAAGACTCCATGATAGAATCCACGACGAAATTGAACAAAAATGGGGAAATCGGACAACCCTGATGAACTCTAAGTGTCGTCGGAAAGCTATCCGATAGGCCACCGTAGACCCTGACGCGGCCTGTATTGCTCGAGTATGGAGAACGAAGGATGTTCACATATTTCGTAGGAACATCTTTCCGCGCAAGTATTTCGAACAGAATCGCTCGAGTGAATCGGACACACTTGAAATCAAGGAAACCAAATATGGTCGGTCTGCGGTATGCGTGGCGCTGTTCTAGCAACTGCCGCAAAGTGAATATATGGTCTATACAGCCACGTCCTGGGCGGAAACCTGCCTGTTCTTCCCTAATCCGAGAGTCCTGTTTGTCAGTGAGGCGACGAACGAGAATCGACGCCAATAAGCTTGTCACAACTGGAGTTAGGCTAAGGCCTCTGTGATTAGAACAGTCTGTGCGACTGCCCTTCTTGTGTATGGCCACTATAATCGATTCGCTCCAATTAGCCGGGACACTCTCTTCCTTCCAGATACGTTCGAATAGGGAGGTCAGTGCTTTGCAGAGGACCTCACCTCCATCCTTAAATAGTACAGGTTGGAGGGAATCCGGGTCAGCGGCACGAAAACGATTGAGGGCTGTGATCACGTTTCGGACCTCGGCCTCCGACGGCGGTACAAAATTAACCGTCCATGGCTCGTCCTGCATCACCTGAGTAGGAAGGAGCCTGGGAGCAGGGGGCCAGCTGAACTGATCTTGCAACTGTTCCGCCCAACGAGCTATACAGCGCTCCTTATTGTGTATCAGCGCACCTGCGCGGTCGCTGCTTGTCTCACTGACGCCTGGTGTCCTGGGACCAGTGGTGCGGATCAGCTGGAGGAGCTTGCGGTAATTGCCTACTGCACCTGCCTCTTCCATTTCTTGAGCACTACTGGTCCAGCATTCCTCCTTGACAGCACGTAAACTCCGCTTTAGTTCGCACCTAATAGGCCGTCTGGTCACATTGTGCTCAGAGCCAGCCGGGAGGTTCCTTCTAGGTCCCAACAGGCTCACTGACCTCTCGGATATCCAGTGACTGGCGCGGTGACGATGGATAGTGCCACAAGCAGATGCTCCTGCATGGTGCATAGCGGCCGAGATCCTATTACACTGAGGCTCAGTGTCATTAGGACGAGACAGCGAAACTTCGGTACGCAGTGCGTCTTGATAGGCTTGCCTGACCGAGGACTGATACAATTTCTCCGTTGCCACTCGTAGGGAACGCTCGGTGCGCTTCCGGTAATGTTCATGGAGAAACGACAGCTTACCAAAGCATGATCAGAGTCGGCGCAGGTACTCCAGAACGAGCGGCAATTCAGGATGGAAGCACGTTATCTGTAACCTATGACTATGTGGTCAATTTGTGTCCATTGCTGGCCAGCTACAGGAGGGCGCCAAGTGTCACTTCGGCGCCCACTGTGTCTAAAAGCAGTGCTACTAAGAAACAACTGGTGCTCCGCACACAGTTGCAGCAAACGTTTGTCGTTGTCAGTCCGTTCGGAGTTAAGCCCATAATAACCACCCAGCTGAGCTTCTGAAGCGCTCAGACGCCCTAATTGTGCGTTAATATCTCCAGCGAGTACTATAAAACTTGCACTAGTAGCATTGCGTAGTAGCGCGTTCAGTTCTTGATAGAATGTGTCCTTGACAGCATTAGAACTGCAGTCGGCGGGGGCATAAGCGGAAATCACAAACAAACAAGGTTTTTTATTACTTCGTGTATCAACCTTAGCTGATGTCGTCAAACGGGCTGCACATAAGCGGCTGTTCCCTGGTATCCATTCAACCCACGATGGCTCTGCCTTGGAGCTTAGAATGATACCTACACCAGCTTGACCCGTGAGTGCTGCATCGGCGTCTCCGGCTGCGTGCAATCAATAAGGAGAGGACAAGCCGGGTGCAGTTACTTCAACAACCCCGTTAGGGTCATTGCTCCTAGTTTCGGACACACAACACACACCAATACCCAGTGTGTCCAAGGTGCGTGCGAGTGCAGCCTGTTGACCTATTTGTCTTAAAGTGCGGACGTTGAACGTCGCCATGGAAACGGGATAGCGTGGCTTTATAGTCGACTGTTGCCGATAGGCGTCCGATAGGTGCTGTGGAATGGTGGCTGAAGACGGTTCTACTCCAGTGGCACTTCGATTGCTGTCAATTAAGCTGGGAATTATATAAGGAAGGTTAACCATTTAGGTCGGGATGGGAGTATGAGAAACAGGTGGGAAAGAAAGAAGGGCGGCGCCAGCAGTAGCATGTTTTCACTTATCTGCCCTGCTGTATGCAGCAAATAAGGCGACCCTTGATAATCTGCGCTACGGCCGATGCAGGATGAAGTTTATGTTTGAAGAAAATGTCATGGTTGCATGTGGGCTGAGATGCTGCCATGGCGCCCAGACCTAGACAGGAGGACGATTAGGGTCCTCATCCAAAGCCTTTGGTTCAAAAGCCTGTCCGCAATGCAGCAGGGAGGTGGCAATGATTTAGTTTTACAGAAATGGTCGCCATCCCATTTCAAACTCACAACCTGAAAGACCGGGAGACTGAGTTTCTCTTACTTCTCACCATTGACCAACCTGGTAGGAGTAGCTCTCAAGTTGCCCGAAGGCATCACCCAGTATAGCTCAATAGGTAAATGTGGTACGCAAACCGTCGCACCACGTTTAGTTCCAGTTTCTTTGTGAATGGCAAAAGCAAGGTTAAGCCCGGAATACCACCACTCAAGACCGGCAGTGGCCTAATAACTACTGCTGTGGATACCGCGAACGCTCCACTCCTGCAGTTTGGCTCGATAGCTACAAGTACCATAGAACCTTTGCCTCATCAACTCCCAACAAATGTCATTGGCTTGTCCAGCATCACCTTTACTCTAGCAGCTGTTGCAAGCAACTTACAAATTCTCCGGGAGTACAGTGCCCCTAGAATCGACATTATCTGCCCAAAGGCACTGAAAACCCTTCCTACCGACGTGGCAGCACCACTTGCAACCTTTTTCCATGGTCTGTTTAACTCCCATACACCCATCTGAGTGGGAAAATGGAATTATCACTCCAATATACCAAAAAGGTAAGCAATCGGATCCTGTTAAATAACGACCTATTACTCTCCCAGTTTAACGGAAAGTGATGGAATCGATAATCACGGATGAACTGACGCCATACTTTGTAAGACAACAAATTATTTCTAATGCCCAACATGGTTTCAGACACAGACGATCTTATCTTACCAATTTGCTGATGACTGGGGACTCAAGGACCAGGGTGGCTATTAAAGTTGTGATTTCCTTGGATTTTTCTAAAGCATTCAACAGCGTCAACCACTTCTTTCTACTGCAAGGCTTTCTCCTACGGTATCAACGTTTCGCTAGATAACTGTAAACATTGACCCAAGGTCAACCTGATGGCCTGTTTAGATTAGGTGTTTGGCAGCGGATGATGCCGGCAGCCTAGATGCCCTTATTTCTTCGGCTGCTTGCTGTGTCGATAGCTTGGCAATCCGCTTTGGGATATATGCTCCAATACGCCTACCCAAGGATCGATCTGTTCTGTCAACGTAACTATTTCCACAGTTACAAACGAATTGGTAACTGGAACAATGGTATTTTACGGGCAAAAGGCGGATGCTTAGCAAGTCCCGTAGGATGGCCAGAAAGAGAAGCACAACATAATGAATAGAAACCAAAGAATTAAAAGGAAAATCATGTTTGTGGGCTCACCACAGTGTTAACACAGGGACACGCATGAAATGCCAACCTCAGTTGTGTAGGTTTATTCTGCTTGTGCATTTTTCGTTGCATTATATCGTCTGTCGAAACACACAGGCTATATCTCATAGTGTAGATTGGTTAGGGTAACGACAAGACGCATTGTAAACACAGGTAAAGTGGGGGCGGAAACAACAATGGTTCGTGTCGGAAATCGGCTGAGTAGGCCTCACTGGATGCATCGGCAACATTCTGGACGTCCAAATGGGCCAGAGTTTGGTGGCATCGCAAATGTCGCTCAACTTGTGCGGTGATTGAGGCTAAACAGACAAGTTTTACGACCACCTGATGAGTATCCGGCATCGGGCGCCGGAGTGACCGGTCGGTCCATTTAACCTGCAATAGGAGTCGAGGCACTGTGAAAGTTAGTATGTTGCGTGTCTAGTGAATATGAAAAGAGGATATTCGTTTAAGTCTAAACCGGTGGCTAGTTGGTCACCTGATGGGACAACGAGGTAGCAACGCACGATACAACTGATTTTAGAGGCCTATGGCTGAGCGAATCATGGGCCCTTTAGTACGAGTGAGTTGGAAAACCCTAAGTTCACTCAGAAGTTAGAACAATCTACTTGCTGGATAAAATATGTTATGTTAGCTTTAGGAACATACGTGTGTCCATGTATCTGTCGGTTTATTAGCCCCGCTATCCTACCTGTTGGAGGATATGCGGCGATTAATAATTCTTGAACGCTTCGTCCCTAACAAAGAATGCGCCACCAAACATTTTCAGCTAGATAAATGTAGTTGAATGGAGTACATCACAGCTCTTGTTGGGGACTACATGCTGGTACCAGGTTGACGACAACGGAAACCTGATTCATACGTATTCGTCATTTAGGTCAATGTAGAAAAAGGGATCATACGTGAATAACTTAGGGTCTCAATTGATAGGATTCGACGTACTTTTATGTTTGCCGTCAACCATTCAACCGCTATGACTCAAACAACTAATAAGCTGAGCTCATAATGTCAGTCAAAACATATACCGGTTTACTTAAGTAATGCCCGGCTATTTGGGTGAGTTTGGCGCAGATAGAATATAGGGTAAATCGGGTTACAATTGCGAAGTAAGCGACTCAAGCATAGGGGGTTTCGGAGAAAATAAATGAATATTGTATTTCACGACGCTGCTACATGCAGACTATCTGGTTGGTCTGGTTATTTTATGATGGGATATGATAGCAAACTATTCGAGATTTTTATTTTTTCTCAAAGCAGAGACCTGAGTCTTTTCTCATCTAGGTAGATAAACAAATTTCCATCGCAACGTCACACAACATGACGAACATCACGAACGTAAAAGAACTGCGTCATTGAAGCGCCTTAATCGTCTAGCAATGAACCTGTCACACCTGACCAAGTGTTTACGTGGAATGAACCAGTTGGGTATGTCAGCACCTGTACTACTTACACTCACGTGGGGCGTGCTCATGAATACAAGGGTGTATTGATTGAACGATTAAGTGCGCACATACTTCTGATACCCACAGGTTATTATCGCCTAGAGACACAAGAAAACTTTTCGTGGGAATCTACTAAACGGATTTTCCAGTCTACCAAACCGATTTTCCTGGAGGTTGTAAGTAACCATGCAATAAAAAAGTAATACTTA
Source organism: Dicrocoelium dendriticum (assembly GCA_944474145.2). Taxonomy (NCBI): domain Eukaryota; kingdom Metazoa; phylum Platyhelminthes; class Trematoda; order Plagiorchiida; family Dicrocoeliidae; genus Dicrocoelium; species Dicrocoelium dendriticum. The sequence goes on from CALYDF020000322.1 coordinate 14,118, forward strand.
CTAGTTGAAAGGCAATCTAATAAAAAGTCACACGAAAAGCATAGTTGTGTTGCTGACAAGTTGGATACTATAGCCAAACGAAAGCGAATTTTTATCTTCCACGTACGCATTTATCATACCACGGTTGGGTACAATTTGTTAGCGTTTAACAGATTTCGGCCCTACATCCATATGCACTTTCTTTCAGCATGTCGCTTGTAGGTTCGATGAACTACCACACTTTATCCCTCTCCTGCTCACTACGCTTTTCTGTGTCCTCTTGTGTAAATCAGGAACATAGTTCAGTGCATTCAACACTATTCGCCTCTGAACCCAGGTAATTGATTGCGCACACTGATGAGGACCGCTATTTACTACTCATATAATGTCACCTCATCGCCAACGAGAAGGTGCACAGCACATATCGTGCACGGTCAGAAAGCCAACTATGGATCCATTTGTCTGCTCCGAAACGGAAATATGAGCAAATACACTTGACGAAGAGACCGCAGACGTTGAGGAAGATGTCGAATGTAGATTTGTGACTATTAATGATAGAACTCCGAGGAAACTCTAGGAGTCCTTAGTCGAGGCCTGACATCGACTACTAGTGCATAATAATCGTGTGGCTATAGTTCATATGAAAAACAAGGGTACTAAGACCTTTAGGTAGTTGAATACCCAGGACATGGAACGCAATTACACCTCAAGTAATTTTTGTCAATCCATCATGGTTTCTCAAAGGACAACTTGACAAATCGCCATGCTATTTGTATTAGCTAATACAGTCCGTCTCACCCGGAAACTGAAATAACGCAACTAACTATACCTTTTTACGGGCAACTTCGTGCATAGTGCAAATAAGTTAGCGTGTTACAAAAATCAAAATAACGTGTTGTGCATTCAAGTTCAGGTGGGCATCAATTCATTCTCACCCTGAGGGTTCGCATGCACGTACTATCCGTGTCACTGTCATTGGTCATCGGACATTAACCAATGGGACTCCCTGGATGTATGCACAGGGCTTGATGTATGCGTCTATGGTTGAAAGGTATGCTCCCGAGTAGGTTGAAACATTGCTGTAAATGGAAGGCAGACAGGGCTGAGAGTGTCAGTGCTAGGGGTCACCAACAATACTCCTGACTGTAGCAGGTCAATCTAGGATGAGGTGTTTGCACGTTTCCCGTCAGCACCTCTTTAACAGAGCTTTTGTCGGAAAGAGTTACCAGTGATTCGTCTTCTGACCCGGCCGGTAGCCGGTGTCCCTGTGCTAAATTTCCAACGCTATCCTAGCAGCCGAAACGTATTGAGCGCACAATTTGTGCTCGGTCCAAGGTGCACAGTACCCGTGGCACTTTTAAACTCCAGGTTAGTATTGCCTCTGGTCGAAAAAATATACCGCATGAAGATACTACTAATAATAATAGGCATGATTATACTAAGTATAATAATAAGAATAAAGATAAATGGCATGTTTCTCCTCAAGTGAAAAACTGTAGCAATATTTGGCACCGGACATACAGGAACAGGTGATGTCATGCTCTTGCAAGAGGAATATTAAGTTATCTTCTTATATTTGTCTGCACTTCTGACAAGGTCTTTGCTACATATGTTTGTTTTATGCGATGGCAGTAGGCAAATTTGCAGTTTGAGTATGTTGTAGACACTGAGGACTAATTACATTGCGTGAATTGGTGATTTTACACCCACTAGATATTATCTGGGCTTGCATTGAATGGATGATCAAATGAACTTTCTCACGAAAAGGCGAGATAATGGTGTCTAGGTAGAGTCAGCTTCCTAATCTATTGTGAACGGATTGCACAGTCTCACACGACCTGATGGTGAATGGCAACCGATTCCACAGAGAAGCATATATCGTGATACGAAAGTCAGACCGCAAATTTGTCTTGCATCGTGAAATAAGGGAGGTATGATCTTGGTTCCCAAGTTCTCGCTCGTAATCGTGCTGCAACGTTAAGGATGAATCGATTGCAATGCGTATTGCCATGAATCATATTGTGCAGCAGTCTCGTTATCTTACAGTCTTCGCAGCCAAAGCGGATGGAGATGGAGTTGCTGTCATCGCTCCCGAGAGTATAGGACAAAACGTTTCCCAACACGTGCTTAGTAAACGACGGTTAAAGGCCTTCTGTCGATGTTCTGTCTGATTTCCTCATATTCCCTCAGATTATCCTGCGATACCCTAAGATTTTATATAGCTCAACTGTAGCTGTGTTTGTATGCATGTTAGAAGAGCAAAGTGCAGAAAAGTTGAAGGTACAAGAATATCTGATTCCGAGGTCACGGGTAGACCGTTGTACACAGATGCGTTCACTGTTACGTGTGATGGATACTTCGAGTGTCAAGCGACCGCAACATAGGATACTTGAATGTTGCGCTTACAACGTCATCATCCACCTGTCGCACCAAGTCGCAACCGAATGAACGTATTCTTGCATGAGTGGTAGTACATTCCGAGGCTCAACTCCACGGTACTTGTGGACAAATGTTATATCAGTAACAAATAAATACGGCACGCCATGTCTTTTAACCGAACTGCTATCATTGACACAAAGAAGGGAAATTAATGTACCGAGCGAACATCCTTGTTTAACCCTGCTGGTAATTGGACGCGGGGAAGAGCAATTGTCGCCTAAGGTGGCTATTTTAGAGGGACGGTTCATGTATGATGGTAGCCAACCCATTAATATGTTGCGGACTTCAACTGAGGCCAGCTTCGAAGTGAGGGCCTTCATTCCTCTCGACCAAGTCATCGCTTCGCCACCCCTCCTCTTCTTCCAATCACACCCCCGGCGCGCAAACAACGCACGTTGCGGGAGTCGGTGGGCTGGCATGCGTAACACCTAGCCGAGCCATCCGAGCCTAGTGCGCGAATAAACAGTGCTGAGCGGTTCATTAACCTTTTCTTGAGCCGTAAACAAGGCGTCGAACACGCTCGTTGCTCACGCGGTGTTCCCACCAGATGTGAGCTAAATTGCGAAGGTACCGGTGGTCGAACGTAACTATACTCTTTATGTCCGCTGATCTAAGGGGCCAGGTTTCACAACCGTACAGTAGGGTCGAACGTACCGCTGCGTTGTACACTCTACGGTTCAGGGTGAGAGTGATGTCGCGCTGGCGCCATAAGTGGCGAAGGTTAGCAAAAGCGCCTCGAGCTTTTGCTATACGGTTCCTGATCTCATCTTCAATCCCACGGGCGCTGATAAAACTTCCCAGGTAGTTGAATTTTTTGCGACTTCTAGCTGATCCCCACCAAGGGACAGAGAAGGAGATGATCCAGGCCAATCCTGGAGGAACGCTTTGCTCTTCGATAGTGCAAAGCAATGCCCGAAGTGACATACCGCCAGTGCTAATCTCTCCAGTGCCGCTTGGAAACTCATCCACAAGAGGTGGTCCCCCGAATTTGAAGAGGGCTGGAGGTAGATCATCTGGTCCCGCTGCTTTATTTAACTTCAACTGTGCGATCTCACGTTCGACTTCGGAGTGACAGGATGGAATACAAGTGGACAGCCCAGGGAGCAAGGCGATCAGTGGCCGGGTAGAATTGTAACAATTCCGACCGATTAACTTGCCTTTCAAACTGCTCGGCCCAACACTCCAAGCGTTTCGGCAAGTTGTGGATAGGCTGTCCACTCTCGTCACGTATAGATTCACTAACACCAGGTCTTCTGCTGCCCGTTTCCCGTATCAGTCGGAATAACTTGCGATGGTTACCAAGGCAGCGGCCATTTCCATCTCTGATGCACGACCAGACCACCAGGATTCGTGGTCTCTCTTCAGGCTAGCACGAAGTTTTGCCAGGAGCTCTGCGAGTTTCATTGTGTTCGCTTCCAGCCGGAATATGCTGGCGAGCATCGATAAGTTCCAGAGACTGCGAAGTGACCCAATGTCCACATTGGCCATTAGACTTACCAGATGAGGATTTGCCTGCTGCTAGTAAGGTCTGGTGAATATGAGACCAGTGAGCTTCAATTGCATCCAGTGAGCGCATGCCAGCGGACTTAGATGCACATTCAGAACAGCTGCTTTCGCCAGTTGGCTGGTGTTAATGCACTCACAACGTCGTCGTGGGAGTCGGCCAAAGCGCATCCGCAGGTCAGCACATACAATTGCATGGTCGGTGTCCACACCTGTGCTCCAAATCGAGCGACAGTTTTGGACACAGCCACTCCATCGGTAAATTATCGCAATGTGATCGATTTGCGTTCATAGTTCGTTCGAAGCTGGTGGGCGCCATGTCACCCTCCGGCGGGTGCAGTGTCGGAAATTAATGCTCGCAAGAAATAAGCGTGCATCCTCACACAAATGAAGTAACCGCTCACCGTTATCATTACAGGAGCCTATACCATGTTGGCCGCCCAGATGCAGTTCATCATTGGATAATTCTCCAACTTGAGCGTTCAGATCTCCAGCCAGCAGTACAGTGTCCGAACTTCTTCTGCGGCGAAGGAGCTCGTTCTGTGACTATAGAAGTCGTCATTTCCCGAGTGATCGCTGGAGTTTGTGGATGCATAGACAGCGGTGAGGAATAGACACCTGTTAGTCCCGCGCGACTTCGAAGCTTTGAACGAGCCAACCAATCGGATCGCACACATCCGGCTACTGATTGAAATCCAATCAAGCACTGCAGATTCAGCCCGGGGACTCAAGGTAATACCAACGCCAGTTTGTCCGGCGTTCGAAGCTGCATCGTCACTGGGTAGGTGCAATGAGAAGGTGCTGCTGGTGTCACCGGAAGGTGATCGCAGAGTGAGCACAGAGCTCGAATCTTGCAGGCGGGTCTTCGATAAGCAGCAAATATCGATCGAGAAGGGCTCTAATATTCGCGCAAGTGCTGCCTGTTGACCGCTTTGTAGCAATGTGCGAACATTGAAGCATGTCAATCTAAAGGAGGAGTGAGGGCTACAAATGGAAGTCGATGAACTGGGATTGGCCGCTTTGTTGGACATGGGCTTGTCGACAGGACAGGAATGAAGCAACGCGTTCACATGGGAGTGGAAACTAGAAGATAAAAGCCTAGCCGTGCAAGGTGAGGGAGGGCCAAGAATTAGGGGGTTGAATACAGGGGCGATAAATGTGAAGCTGGCACTGGACGATAAGGGTGAAAAAGCGTAAGAGGCGGAAGTCTTGAGCAGTAGCATTCAAACCCCTATCCACCCTGCTCGATCCAGCAGATAGGGCACCGTTGATTATCCTCTGCGGTGACCAGAGCATCGATAAACTGTTTGAAGAGAAATTCATTGCATTGCATGGGCAGGATACTGTCAGGTTGTCCAGGCCTAGACAGGAGAACGATTAGGGTTCTCAACCAAAGCCTTTGGTTCAAAAATCTGATCGCGAGGCAGCGGGTTTGGCGTTGAGCTACAAGGAGTCCGTTTTAAAGAATAAGGAGCCACGTCATTCCAACTTACAACCTGGAGGACCAGGAGACTGTGTTTGTCTGGCCTCTAATCACTGACCAATCTAGTATGAGTGGCTCTG
>CALYDF020000323.1:0-19427 GCA_944474145.2 Dicrocoelium dendriticum
AGCTGTACTCCGCAGTTTCCAACCACTATCAGTATGTAACCAGAAAAATAATATATATATCTTTCATACTGGTGACAGAGAGCACTCTAAAAGTTCTAGGCCCAAGATTCAGACATTTTGCTCTCCACTTATCCTCTCTTGGCCCCATATACTTAGCTTTATCTGGTATACATATGCCTTTCACTATTGGCAACACTAGTAGACAGGCATAATGAAAACCAGATCCTCTTCTTTAACTGCTTTTGCTAGTAAAACACTCGCATTTCCAGATTCCATTTCACTGGCACGAAAGCTAACCAATGACAGAGAGGCCCCTGTCACACTGGCTGGCTGGAGCACCAGAAACTTTCCATCACCACTTTTCTTATCTTGGCCGCTCGTGTGTTATTTATCTTTTAGCTGGCTCCAAAGCCTACCATGCGTTATGCGTAATGGCGGGTGAACGACCAGCTCCCACTGGTTTTTGTTACTGTTCTACTCCTGATTTACCTTCTCACTCTTTGCTTAGGATGCTAGAACAGCTCTTGCCAGGAAAACCACAAAAGAAATAGCCGGTGTGACAGTAGAGTACTAGTTAATATTGTCACCTGGATGAACACCACCGGCACTTGCTTCGGAACCTATAATTGGAGAGAAATAACTCGAAATTCATCAAAGAGCTGCACAATAGTGTGCATCAACACCAGAGGCATAACAATCCCTCCAGTTCGAGCAAGCTCTATCACCAGAAGTAGCGTTGGTAATGCCCACCAACGCAGACCAAAACGGATTTCAAGCCCAAAAGCAATTTGCCAAATTTTACTAAATTTTCCCATACTCATTTCTTTATTATTAGTGACAGGCTCCTCTAGCTCACTGATGTTAGAGACATAGCCTCATGAATATAGAAAATCGGCTCTAAGGGATAATACTTGCGATGTTTAGCTAAGAAATGTGTGTATTTTCCAGGCCAAAATGTGTCAACAGATCCGAAAGGTCTCCTGGGGTACTCAGGTAGACCCGGCTCATGCGGACTTGATATAAGCTTCAGAAACACTTAGAGGCTTAAAAAATACTAAACTCTATATTCCTGGTTGTTTATGTGGCTCAGGATCCACTGAAAATGGTATGCTGAGGCATTCTAACCGTGGGTTAATTATAAGCCCACTTGCATTCCCATGTAGACATAATATTCCTTACTGGATTTCTAGCGTTTTCGCGCAAGATTGTCGCTTATTTGCTTATATTTGCCATGTATGCCTGCAAAGTGTACTTTTCGGCCACCTACGCAGTCCCTAGTTGTCGCAGGGTATTACGGGCTAATTATAGCATTGCTGGATAGCTATTCCTATTTAGAACATATACTGCTTCGCTACTTTTTACATTATCTTTTCTTTTTCTGCTATCTGCTTGCAAAGCAGAAAGCCATTTTTAGCGAAAAATGATAATGGCCTTATTCGTAGACCACCAGTTAATTTCAAATAACTCGCAAACTACTGCACGTATTGCATTGTTTTTACTTTCAGCGTATTCAGCGGTTAAAACTTGTCCAGACCGGTATATTTTTGTGCTACTTTACGCAGTATTCTAGCCTTAGAAAAGGTTTTTCTTTTATTCTGCGATTTACTCAGGTTGAAATTTTGCGCCAGAAAGCAATATCAGCGCAAGAAAAGCTTTGCTGCATTTTTTGTTAATTTGTATTTTTCTAGTGAAGCACGCCGCCTTACTATGTCTCTTAACAAATCCTTTTTATTTTCTTACGCATTTATTGAAATTATCTTTTAACTTTCGTATCCCATATAATTCCGCCACTCTCATTTCTTCCATGTGCGAACCAACAATTGTGACGACTGAGCGGGCCAACCAATGTCCAATGAATTTAAAGTGAACTTGTGCTGAATTGGATCCTGTTCAAAAGGAAAAAGGCACAACTACACCTCTGCGCAGCTTTCGCAACAAAAGAACAAGGAGCTCAATATCGCCAGAAGGAACCAGAAAAATTTCAAGGTGGGCGCATACGAACCAGCAGCTGTACACCAAACAATGCTAATGCATTTGTAATTGCCAACGAGGAACATATACTTTGCCTACTTCCATGCAAGAGCATCGGATTAATGTAAAACTTGATCTGAACCCTTAAGGGTGCAGCCTCTAGCCGGTCTAGAAATATACCTATTTATTTATTTATTTATTTACATACGTCCCAAATCAATTTTTAATTGCTATCATAGGCTGCCAATCTCAAAAGCCTGTAGTGATTCCAAAGATTGTGTCTTTGATTCATGAGAGATGGTACTTCCCGGTCAATCCAGGGATCTCTAGTAAATGGTTTTAGTTTATATGGGAACAATATCAACAACCAGGGACAACCTTTCCGAGTAAACAATGCTCCAAGCATCATCGAGGTCCAAGTGCTGAGGGAGACTACAACCTCCTCGCTAGCGGCCTTCTTCAAGCAGTTTGGATCAGCACACCCGAAATTCCGCCGATGGACACAGTGGTTGTGAATGCTCAACCGTGTGGTCCACTGCAAGGAAAGTAGGCAGTGGTCACTCCTCCCGATTGGTGGTACAACTTTCAAATCAGTAGCATCCGATGGTGCAGGTGAAATCACAAGGTCGAGTATGTGCTGTGACTGACCAGGGATAATGCGAGTAGGTGCCGCGCCATGTTGAATTGAACTGCTTTCAAGAAAGGCTTTCAGAAATGTAGAATCGAAGGAGGCAGGTGCAACATCCCAGTGTTCAAGTTCAAGTGGGACTGGAACGATAGGATGAATCCCGTACGTGTTCCTTCTTGAGCGGATGTTCGATCCAGGAGTTGATAGGGGTGCTCCGACTTCTTGATGGGTCTAAAAGGAAAACACCCGAAAAACACCCTGGTCCACCAGTTTAAGGCCCACGTTCCTTACATTAGCTGTCCCAGCTATGTCAGTTATGTGAAGTAAGAGAGGAAGGAAAAGCGAAGGTAAGAGAGTAGGAGAAGTCAGTTAAAAGAAGTGAATAATACCAATGGCGGGGAAAAGTAAAGAAAATAGAACTGAAGTATGAATATGGGCATTAGTCAGGAAAAAGGAAAGGTTTCGTGTTGCCTTCCAAGAGCATCTAGTTGACGCTCAAACCCCTTAACCGTAGCTTCCTTGACAACATGTTCTGGAAGCAGTTTCCAGCGCTCGATAACTCGACTTTTTAACAGTGTCTCCGCTCTAATTCGATCAGCCCGCGGTTTGTCCAGCTTCATACAACGCCCGCGAAAACCAGATAATCTAGCGAGGCTAAATAGCATGGACAAATCAGGGCCAAGCTTCCCAGTCAACATGCGGTAGGTTAGGATTAGGTCCCCTCTAATCCTTTGATAGTGCATTGAATGCACCCCCAAACCAATAGGCGTTCGGGGTACGTTTGCACTCGTAATCCCTTGACCATCCTAGTACCGAAAAGCAACACCCATTCTAGTGCCACTTTGTCCCGGACAAGGCATGGGGGACAGACCTGGACGCAATATTCTAGGTGGGGTCGCACAAACGTTGTGAAAAGCCTCACAAGCACATTAGCTGTTAGGCTCCCAAAAGAACGACGGATAAATCACAAAATCCGGCACCCTTTACTAGCCGCCTCCTTCCGGTTGTCGCCAGAGTGTAGTGTGGAAAAGTGGACGACACCTAGATCAAGCTGATGAGTCACGTGAGGATGTTCAATCCCATCGAGCACATAACTTGTGAAGGAAGCAGACGCTCCAATACGCAGCACTGCACACTTCGCCCGGTTTATGGGCAGCAACCACAAAACCCATCATTCCCAGAATCTATCCAGATCCCGTTGGAGAGCCACAGGACCTCAAGGGATATCAAGGATATTCCAGAGCTTTAGGTCATCAGCAAATAAGAGCGCTGGTACCCCAAGCTCTTCCGGCTAGTCGTTCACGTAGACAGAAAAATCAGCGGACCTAGGACAGAGGTTTGCGGAACGCCGCTAAGTACAGCTTGTCGAAACAAAAGACTGCTTCCTGTTCCTGTCCTTCCAGAAAAGCTGACACCCACTGGAGAGCGCGACCATCTATTCAATACGACCTCAGTGAGAGTAGTGAATGGGGGCCAGTGTCAAAGGCCTTGGCGAAGTCAATGAACACGGCATCCATCGCATGTCCACTGTCTACGGCTTCAGCCAAGCTCTCACGAGCTACCAGCAAGTTCGTTTGACACGAAAATCCTTTGCGGAAACCATATTTCTCGACAACAAACAGGTTAAACCTATTTAATTTGTTCTCCAACGTACCTCGTACTAATTTTTCAAGTACCTTAACGACCACGCTAGTCCAGCTGACAGGCCGGTAGTTAGCCGGTAGGTCTTTGTCACCCCATTTGAATATGGGGCAGAAAACAGCCTCCTTCCATTCGGTAGGCAAGACACAGCTGTTGAGTGACTACTGAAACACACAAATCAGAGGTGCACTGCGTTTTACTGCCAATTCATGCAACAATTTTGGATGAACGGAATCTGGTCCGGAGGCCTTAGTTGGGTTTACCTCTCTTAGCAACCGGAGAACTTGGGACTCAGTTACAGGAATTTTACCCAAACAACAGTCCTCAAGGACCCTTGAAGCTACCACTTTGCATGGCGTATTTGTTTCGCTGACAAAGACGCTTGATTACTGCTTCCCAAGCAGGCATACCTTGTCATAGTCGCTATAGGCATGGGTCTCAGCTCCTCGAAGCGATGAAGAAGATCCCAATCAACATTAGGGGCATTAAAGTCCCCACTAATAAACAATCCTTATTTTCACCATGCTTCTTTAGAGAGGCCAGTAAACCATCGCCAGAACTCACCGGAGCTCTGTAGAAGACACCGAGAAGGAGAGATCTACATCCATTGTGAATACGACACCAAAGCACTTCGGAGCAGTCATCACTTCCCAAGACAACATCAACTACATGGACCTTCAGGTTTTCCTTCCAGTAGAGTATGACGCCGCCCCCGATCCCAAACCAATGCAAGCAGCTCGTGAGAGACTGTAACCAAAAATATGTATTTCGGTATCTGGGATTTCTGGGGACAACCATGTCTCCGTAAACGCCATAAGTCCGGGAGAAGTACTGACGCAAGGCGCACAAATTTAGCTAGTTTGTTACGCAGACTGCGCACGTTCGCAAAGGTACGTGCAATCCAGTTGTCAATCTCAATGTCCGGGAAGGACAAGAACTGGCTTCCAGCTCATTCCCTGCACCTTGCGCACCACGCAAACATCCTCAATACGCAAATCGGTTTCCTCGTTCGCACGACGCGTTCTCAATTCATCGTCTACAATCTTCATTTTAACGCGGTCATCCAGGGATAGGTCCCGTAACACGTGAAAGGGCTCCTCGTTGAGGCGCAAATTTCGTCGAAGGATCCGACGGCATTCATCTTCACTTTGGCATGCTACCTTAAGGGGACGCATCTTGGAAGAATCTTCGTGTTTCTGTCATGTCGAAAAGCGGAGACGATATTAATCCCCGGTTCCCCCTCATCGAACAGTAAGGAGACCATACGTTTTAGAACTAATTGATCATCCAAAATTCACTCTGCTGCTGTTGTCGTATCCGACTCCGGGGAGTTCAGTTTGATGAGCCAACATTCCCGGTTACGGACTTTCGCGGTCTCGGGGATCGGTGGCTTGGAAGGCGGCTTGTCATGGAGCAGTTTCTCCAAATGGTCGATCCTATGAAGAACCGATTTCAGCCCGTGCTTTGGAGGTGACGCTTTGTCTTCCACAGATTGGGCTATAGGCTTATATTTATGCACCACAGGAATCCGGCTTGCGGGAGCAGCCACCGTGTTCTCCCTGACGACGGTCGTAAACTACTTGGGCAGGAGCTTACTAGGTTGGTCACTAGAAATGTGTCACTCCGAAGGCGGGGCAGAACTTTGTTCAAAAACTGGCGTGACCAAATCAGGGTACAAAGAAGGGATAGATTCATGCGAATTTTGGGAAACCGTCGGTTGGGGATCGTGGAGAGCATTAGCAGAGTGGGGAGTAAAAGCAGATAAACCAGACTGAGCCCGCTGGGTGTTGACTAAAGTATGACAAGAGTCACAAAAGATACCAACAGAGGATGACGTATACATCGGAAGACAATCATAAATATTTGGTGAGATACCACAACAAGTGATATGCAACCCGCCGTCGAAGAAAGAACATAGAACTGCATTTGAACGGGTGGGGACGGCCATACCACAATCCAGACACTTGGACACCATGATGTTTGATAGCCCAGCAGCAGTTTCCGAGTAATTTGCGCAACTCAAAGCCCGTCCGACTCACAAGAAAACGGGCAAAAGCAACCTGTCCGAACGAAAACACACGGCGTTCGCTAGCCGTGATCTTGGTCGACGATGGCGCAGCTAGCCGATTGGCTGCATGGACTTGACTGGAATTGCGTGGAGGTGTGTATATTTTAGTCCGCTTAACCTGATAATGTGTGTTTGAATGCGCCAACACGATGATTACCATTGGTAACCATTGGTACGAAAATGAGCGACGTTAATAAATGAGAAGGACGATGAGTTACAATCTGGTAGGTAAAAACCACACCATTTAAGTTTTCCTTCATTGGAAAAGGAAGCAATACGCTGTTTTTTCCTCTGTCGACTAAGAGTAGCTTATTGACAGTCAAATTGATTGCCTATTCATTGAGGCAGACCGGTAGGATTCTTTTCGCAAAGAGAAGAAGATCCTGGTCGATATTCTGGAAATTACTGTGGCCGCATTATGAGACATAGCAAGGTAATGGAGGGTGACAGTTGACAGTAAAATGTCAAGTAATGAACACGGTAAAACAGCTGTTTAGACACAGATAGAAATATTGGTTCACGGGGCTTCCCTTCTGCTTCCTGCTACTCAATGAACTCAAGGATTAATTGTACTAACAGTTGGAGCATTAACCGTCTTACTGAGCCGTATACATAAATAAATAAATAGTTTATTCTCAGTTTCATAGAGACACTTCTAAGCAGGCATAATCAAGGTTTAAAAGCAGACGTGTATCACGGCGATACATCGGGTTCAAGCGTGTGTAGTTGAAACTGTGTCGGGAAGAGTTGATACGTGAGTCTAGTCGACTTGCCAGTATGTAGTTGTGGGCAGTGACTTTATTCAATTGCGAGTCACATCCGCCACGTCGCAGTGTTGTTAAACAGACATTTGTGGCTTTTTATAGGGAGAACGCTTGCCAGGCGAAAACCCACCACGTCCTGCAACACTGCCGTAAAGCATTTTGAACACTAATGTTGAACTGGCAAAGCCGCTTTACGCCTGGTTTTACCTTCGGTTTTTCGCAGAGTAATGGCTTCTAATTTCCTCTGTTAGTTGGACAGGTAATTTGATCGGGGTCGCCATGGTTTTTGAGGTCGGTGGAGGAGAGGGACATCGCGATTATTCTTCTTGTTGTATGTTCAGGTAGCAAAACTTCAACTTTTCAGTTGTCCAGATTTTTCAGATGTGTAATGTCTGGGAGTATGAGGATATGTCCAGTTCTCCATACTGGACATGGGTTATGGTGATTGTAGTTCGGTCCTTTCCGAGTTCGGCCATGATCCATGTTAGTCCTTGTGGGTTGTTACGTCCGTCTTGGGCCAAAACTGTTCCTCAGTCCAGTCCCAGACCTCCAAGAAGTCCCGGACCTCAGAGAAATGGGAAAGTGAGGGACAACCGAGAGAAGACCGCAAGAACAGGCATGGAGTTGAACATTGTTAATGTCTTGTGTTACAACATTTGGGCTTGAGACAAAAGCATGTACACTGTGCAACAATTATTATGCTGAAAATGTCTTTTGAATATTTACAGAATCATTAGCCATATGGGTGGATTGCTAACGCCTGCGTAGAGACAAGAGCGTTGCACCAGTAAGTAAAGTACGAGGAATCCGTTTAGTATGAGCCATTAATTGCGTGGGGATAGAGCAAACAGGCTTAGAATATTGGTAGTGATTGTCAGGTGCATGAACAGCACGTAGTTAGCGTAATCCGAGAGGGAGAGCATACTAAGCGAAAATAAATAGGTTGCCGCGAGTGAGTCCTAAATCTAGAATGGTGGCAGGGCAGCGGAAGGATTGGATGCAGATATTCTAAAGGAATAAAGGTTATTGAGATACGGAGTGGCTCCTAACAAGCACCGGATCATCGCATCTGCATAGGGCCAATGGCCATTAGCTACTTAAATAAATACCTAATTACATAAATAAATATATTATTCTCGACAAAGCGAGGCACGCCTTTTGGGCATGATCAGCATATTGCAATATTGTATACGATAGCAGGTTTAGCAGCACCAAGAGAGAGAGTAGTACAGTTTGAGACAGTAGGGTGGGCCCATATGGCACAAAAGTTGTAGGAAGGCTACGTCCACAGAATGCAAGAGAGCAGAAGCAGATCGCTGATGTGTAGTATTCGATGAGGAACTCGTCCGATGAGGTTGTGTACACACTGTGGGTCCGGTGAGTGAAGCATGAGGAAAAAGCTGCAATATATGTAGGAATATTGGCATGTCACGATTCAAATATGTAGGCGTGTTCGTTCGTGAGCAGATCTATGCACAAAATTTGTAAATGCATTATCGGTCAACTACTGGTGACTTTATTGGGTAGCGATTCACATCCGCCAAGTCACAGGTTTGTTACACAGACGTTTGTGGCATTTTGTATGGAAAACGCTGGACAGACGAAGACCCACCACGTTCTGGAACACGGCCGACTGGTGATATGATATTGAAAAGATTGCATCTGACAGATTACCATGGCATATATTCGCAGTCACGTTTCCCCAATTTGTTTCCCATGGCTGTGTAGTCTCCTTCGGAGTCGACCGCAAGTGGTTTAAGCTGTTGAAGTCGGACAACGCAGGTGAATGGTATTGATTTGATTAGTTTTCTGGGTTCCTTTAGTGTGTCAAGATTGCAAAGTGCGGATGAGTTCATTGTTCTGGATTGATTCCGTGTCCATGGAAGAGTCGGAGTTATATCCTCAGAGATGTTCCGTGCAGGTAATTTTATCCTCACATATAAAATATTCTGAGGCGCCTAACCGTCGGACGACCGTAATTCGTGAGATATGCCGAAGTGTACGTTTACTCAGAGTCCGATGGTGAATAGAGCAGGCAGCAACGCGCACAATCACAGCAATCCAGCGGCAACCAAGATAGGACCACGGAAGACGGACCGGGACTCTCACACCTGCGATATTCACTTCTGAACGGAGATGCCGAATTTACGACGACCGACAGGTGGTGGCGCTAGGAGAGACTCAGTGGCCAGATGTAGCCATTACAATCAGACGCTTTGTCACTAGTGTACGCCTATTGGGTCGCCGAGTGTATCAACAGGCCAGTGCAGGTAAGTGATGTCAACAGACCAGCTGAGCTGTGACGTAAACAATCCGAGAGAATGAACATTTTAAGAAGGGAGCGAGCTTCGGATATCCGCAAAGTTAAATGGGAGCTATGGCGGCTATCTGTTGCTAAGCAGAGATAGTGGCTCTAGAAAAGAATGTATCAGTGGCTGGTGTAGCCATATCATTAAGACGTTTGAACACTGCTGGATACCTACTGTTTCGTTGAGGAAATCAACATGCAAACGAAGCTTAGATAGATAGACGGCAGAAGAAAATGAAGGCTGGAGAGTCAGGGAGTGGCTCCTTGCAAGCTACATGGAGCCAACAATGACTAGCTACTGCCAAGAAGAGTTGACGCGAGTAAGATGAACGACGGATAACGGCGCGCTAGGAGAAAGATGAATGGCCAGCAACAGAGTTCGGATTAAGCCTTCAGTTACTAGTGGATCCTACGGTGGCACATAATAGGTCAACAAACCAGCTGAGCTGTGACGCAAACAATCCGAGAGAATGAACATTGTAAGAAGGGAGCGAGCTCCGGATATCCGCAAAGTTAAATGGAGCTATCTGTAAATGTAAAGGTAAGGGATGCTGTACGTGAGGTAAGATTCAGATTCAGATGGACTGGAACGATAGGAAAATCCGTCGAGTGTTTCTTCTTGAGCGGATCGTTTAGCCAGGAAATGTTGCCGTGCTAGGAGGTCTTGATAGATCTAAATCATAACAACCTAAAAAAGCACTGCTCAAGCAGTTACTGCGCAAGTTCTCTGTACTAGCAGTCCTCGCTGTGTAGGTTACGAGAAGTAAATAACTAGAAAGTAAGTGGAAGATAAAGGGGAATGAAAGTCATTTAAATGAAGGTTAACACCAAAGAGTGAAAAGAATTGCAGAATAAGAACTGAAAGTTTGAAGATGGTTATGTTCATTCGAAGGGAAAGGTTTCGTGGTTCAGCTTCAATTTCAATTTGGACCGGAGCGGCATGAAACTCCCATGTGTGTTTCTGCTTCAAGGCGTCGTTGAACCAGGATGAAGTTCGCGGGAGCGATATGAAACCGAGATGAGCCAAAGCAATACACACGAATTATATAACGGTCAACCAATCAATGCCCACGCGGCCGGCGCTAGCAGTTCCCGCTGTACCGGTCACGTGAATAGAATAAAGACCAAGAGATTGGCATCAACAAAACAAAATAATGATAATTGTATTACAGGAAAGCATGTATGGATAAGACAATAATTGTAATAGATTTGAGATGCCAAGGAAATTGACGTAGAATTTAAGAACCAAACGGGAAGGTCTGAAACTGTAACCCAAGGGCGAGAGTCGATGTTGAAACTTCTTCACTGTTGGTGCTAAGACTAGTGCGCTTGGAAGCGCGTTCCATTATCCGATGACCCTGCGTGATAAACGAAGTCAGCTCTAAGGTTATCAGGTCTGGGCTTATGCTGCTTCAGAGGGTGACCAAGAAGAGGTGGTATCTGAGCAGGATGGTGCAGTCCATTTATATACGGCCCAAGCTTGCTAGTCAATATACGGTACGTACAGATGCCTCAATCCTTGTACCATTTTAGTACCAACCCTCAGAACTCGTTCATATGTCCTCTTGTCGCGTATCATGCATGGAGGACAGGCCAGCACGCAGTACTCCAAGTATGGCCTGACAAAGGCTGAGAAAAATGTAACAAACATTTCATTTGTTATAATGCCGAACGACCTGCGGATCATCCACAGCATTCGGAAAGCCTTGCGGGTAGCTTTTGTCCAATTCTCGCTGGATTTGAAGTCAGAGGATAGCGAGATACCCAAGTCGGTTTGTTCAGCCACTTGATGCACTACATTTACGCCAAATACATAAGGAGTTGCGGAAGTGCTTGAGTCTATGCGCAGAACCGAACACTTTGCAAGATTAACTGGCAGTTGCCACAAATCTGAACACTCCCAAAGCGTGTCGAGAGCTGTCTGCAAAGCCGTGGATCCAACAGAATCGCTCAATGTATTCCAAAATTTTAAGTCATCTGTAAACCTAAGGGATGATACCTTAAGCGTCTCAGAGGGTTATTGACATACAATGCAAACAGTAGAGGTCCGAGGACTGATCCCCGGAGCACACCACTCAGGACAGGATGTCTGAAAGAAAGCCCGGAACCTACTAAAACGATCATCTGCCTTACTTCCAGGAAAGCCGAAATCCACTACAATACTAGGCATGAGACGCTGTAGGAGTGTAGTTTAACCAGAAGACGGCAATGCGGTACGGTGTCCAAAGCTTTAGAAAAGTTGATGAACAAGACATCTACCACCAGTCCTTTATCCACAGGCTCAGCCAAGCGCACTCGAGCCACCAGCAAGTTTGGCAAACAGGAGTGGCCTCTGCGGAACCCAGGTTGAAACGGGTTGAGCAAACTGTACTTAGCTACGTGCTTCTCCAGAACATCGCTTTCCAGGTTCTCTAACAGCTACACTAGCAAAATTGTTAGGCTAACCGGTCTATAATTTTCAGGTGCGTGCTTATCACTCATTGAACATAGGACCACGGAGCACAACGAGTCTACGGGATGGCACTTGGGAGGATGCGGCGATGAGCCAGAGGCCAGGATGGAAACGGAAATTTGGAAGCTTGAGAGCAAAACGGCTTCACAAGGTACATAGGTCTCTCAGCACTATCACCACGTATGTAAACCTGAGAGCCTCTATACGTATCAGCGCAGGCCTGGTGCACTGGTGACATAGCAGCCTACCTAGGTCTGTTAGTACTAGCAGCAATGATGTAGGTCTCGGAGCCTCTATACATATCAGCACAGACCTGGTGCACTGGTGATATGGTATCCTACATAGGTATCGTAGCACTATCAACGGGAATGTAGGTTTCAAGCCTCTGTACATATCAGCACAGCCCTTGTGCACTGGTGGCATAGTAGCCTACGTAGGTCTCTTAGCACTAGCAGCAATGATGTAGGTCTCGGAGCCTCTATACATATCAGCACAGACCTGTTGCATTGAAAGGTCCGTCAGGAGACATCTATAGCTAGCGATTTAACAGCACCGGGACGATGAGGATATGATTCCGTGCATATAATAACGGAACTGTCAAGAAAGGCATGTGCAAAGATAACCATTCAAAGTGCTCACGCAAATGTGCCGGACACGTCATATGCGTCACGTCAACACAGGGAATCACTAAGGAATGGATAAAAGTAAGGTACCTAAAAGAAAGTACTGTGAACAGGGAATGCATGGGCTTTGAGGCCCAGTTAAACAGCAATTGGGCCATTCATGCGAGGATTACAGAGCCACCGTCCGATTCATTTGTCGAATGTTCCAATCAATGCCGTCAACCGAGTAGTTGCGTCGCGTTGGCAAGGGGAAGCATCCGGAAACGAAACAGGTGTTGGCCCTAAAAAGGGCCAAGTTTGCATTCTCACAGGCTGGCCTTTAAGCAGTTGGGCAAAGTCGTAATCATCGGGTGTAGTGGATTAATGACAATGGCAAAGGGCTTACTGTATGGAAAGCAAATCATGAAAGCCCTCCTGAAAACGGTTGTCTTTTCAGCAAACGGTTCATTTGCAATGGAATCCAGATCTACGCTAGGGAGGACGCAGGTAACAATATATTATGACATCCTCAAACGCACGTTTGCAGATGGGCGGCAGCTCCGCCGAGGTGTTTATTCCCTTTTTGTAAGCGCAAAGGCATAGCGGCTGTATGGTCCGTACTCTGTGACACATGCATAGCTGCAACAGGGTACCGCGTCACAAACATCCGAAGTGTCTGAGCGGAGGTGAAAAGCTATTTAAAAGCGCTTGCCTTCCTACGCCGGGGAAGTAGATGTTGACTTTTCTTAAATAACATCAGTAAATGGACGCACGGTAGTCACATGTGCACGTAAAATGCGTAAGTGCACGTGCCATTTGAGTAGTCAATGTCATATAGATGGCGTTGATCGTGAACAAAAAACTGTGAAAGTAGAAACCTACCAGATGCCATACCTGTCCCGCTGCAACGTCTCAGTTCACGGCACGGAACTTCGGTTTTACCAGATGACGCATAACCAGGGTGCCACCGTACGTTGTTAGACGGCCTATCTGCATCGGCACGTAGGCGTTACCTTCCTCTTCAAACACCCGCTGTCTGTCACAGAAGTATGCACACTGCATCTGTAATTGTTTCAGTAGATCCCCAGACAGCTTGCATCCTTTACTCACAGCCACAACAAAGCGGTCTGATGCATGGGTTATTTTCTTCAAGCTAAGATTGGAATTCTCGACACGGTTGTTGTTGGTGTTCCAAAAATGCACCAATCCCGCTTGAGCATAATTCTCCCACGACCGATTGATGAACATCCAGTGGGAGGGTAGGTACCGTACAAACTGGGGATCCGTTTTCTGAAATAGGCTAAGATCCTGCTGGAACCTAGAAGTGCGAATGTCGGAAAAGTAACATACTCGGTCTCAGTATCAATTGTAGCCATCCGGTGAAGTAAATAACGTGGGCGGAAGCTATTAGTCTACAGAACCAAATAAAACAATTCGTTTAACTCACGTGCCTTCGGACGTCTTCGAGGATATGAAAATAGCATAGCAATGTCACACTAGAATTCTGCTTGTGCTGCGCGCATTTGAGGAACCATTTTATCCACAACCAAAGTTCGTACGGAGGAGTCATGGCCCATGGTACGACGAAATAAACCAAATAATTTCACTAACGAGTTGAACGTTTCCTTACGCACAAACCCATAAAAACTGGTCGTCCGTAACCCATGCCGTCTGTTACCAGGAACTGGCAAAACTTGAAACCGTAGCGAACTTTAACGACGAAAGTTATACGTACCCAAGGCGGTTTGCATCATGCGTTGCATCCATGCACACAATATGCAAAAGTAGCCGAAACCTTTGAACTTGCTGATGACGAGCAACGCACACATGCGTAAGTAGGCCGTTTCAGAAATGGTTTGCACAAACTACCCTGTTCCATGCTCTGCAGGGCCTGTCGAAAATTGACTAGCAATTATAATGTGACATTTCACCTACATGACACGGGCGAGTGCGCCCTGCGGCGTACATTATGGTCGACGTCGCTGGTAACGTGTTTTCCGAATGCATGCTCGATGTATTGCTTTATGAAACACGTAGGGGTGTTCTATCGAAATAAATCATCAGATTGATTGCATTTCTCCTCCGTAAGTCGCCGGTTTGGAGGGCGCTAATCGAAAAGCAAGGTGTTGCATGGAGGGTTACGGGAGAGCTGGAACGTCAGCACCTTTAGATAACGGCCATCCCGAGCAACTTTGTAACATTGGATTTAATGGGAATAAAGCTCGAGCTTTACATGACACAAAGGGTAAAAAGATTTCGGGTCGGGCCTAATTAACGGCCAAGCAATATTATAGCCGTTTGGACTCGTGTGTTAGCCGCATCTTCATCGGGCTTATGCGGCATTTAAACAGAATGCACGGCGGCTCAACGCGTAACATCCCACTACGCCCTCCGAAGCGGCTTTGGAAAGAAAGTAAGTAAAAGAAAAAAGAAAGAAATACCATCCAGTAGAAGGTAGTTATATTGGGGAATAGCGCGGTGTAACTCGGCCAGATAACAGTCCAAGCGGGTCTTAAAGTCCGCCACAGTGGATGCCAAGACTAACTCGGCAGGAAGACCATCCCACGGTTGGCAGAATCGCAAAGTGAAGTAGTGTCGTCTGCAGTTCAGCCGACTGTGCTGATGTGTGAGTCTCAGTGGGTGGCCAAGTAGTTGGGAGCCCGATTGGTGCAGTGTGAGTAGGTGGCGACATGGATGTCCAGGGTTGGATAAGCTCATGAATACAAGGATCAGGTAGCCCCGAAGACGTCGGTACTTAAGCGAGTAGAGGCCCAGGCAATGAAGTCGTTGTGGATAATCTAGGTGCTTGAGGCCTCGGACCAGTTTGGTTGCTCGACATTGGGGGGCTTCGAGTATGCGTTGGTCCTTCAACAACCAAGGGCTCCAAGCCTGAATGACGAACTCCAAGTGGGGTCGAAGCAAAGCGTTGAGGAGTAGGCGGAAATTGCTGGGGTCATTTAACCGAAGGCTCGTTGCAGCGATCCCACCATGCGGTTAGCAGCAGCTGCTGCTTTCCGGCAGGAAGCGAATATGGAAAGACCCGTCTGGGTAATGATACCCACGTCTCTTTCGGCTGAAGGGACCTGGAGGTTAGCTGCTACCAGGTAATTTATAGGAGAAAAAGCGGAAGGGCGGTTTCGTTGATAGGCTCATTCGCGGTGTACGACCCTGCCAGTATCCAACTATACCGAAAAATAGAATCGAGGGCGTAATGCTAGTGCAGCAGTTGATTCGTTGCATCACCGACAACCGAATTCGGGAATGCCTACTTTCCGAAGACGCTTCCAAATTGACTTGGGGTAAGGCTGCGGAATTAGCTCGCCTCAAAACATGTACGGCCAAACAGTTGCGATGTTTCGACACCTACACCGACATACAGGAGGTTGCCAAGATCCATCGCTCGCCAACCGAATTCCAATCCCCACAGAAATGCTTCCGCTGCAGCAGCCTACAGCATAAAGCCAATTTTACCAAGTGCCCTGCCTTAGAAATGGATTGTAAAAAGTGCGGTAAGCGTGGACATTTTGCTCTTTATTGTCGTTCAGCAAGCCTTTCTCAATTGAATCCCACAGATTCCGTTTCTAAGCATCAGTTACAGTTCTCACAAAATGTATTTTCCATTGATAACACAAGTACTGTGTCTAACTGTCGTTCCAATTGTCCAGAGCCTAAACTACCCATGCCTGACCTTCGTACTGTTACAGTTATTGCACACGATAGCATAACACATGTTGACATGGAACTTGATTCAGCCTATCCTATCACCATAGTACCGAGTAGCTTTTATGACAGTCACCTACATGACATGCATATACATCCTTCAGCTGGCTAGCCGAACAACCTCCTCGTGGTGCCAGCTGAGCGGTTCAGGTTTAACACGTTCCAGCAAATAGTTCGGCGGCAGTGTTCCAGGACGTGGTGGGTTTTCGCCTGGCTAGCGTTCTCCCTATAAAAAGCCACAAATGTCTGTTTAACAACACTGCGACGTGGCGGATGTGACTCGCCACAAAATAAAGTCACTGGCCCGTAGATATCCGGAAGTGCTATCCAACCCACAGACATCAATCGCTTTTGCTCACATTCCGGAGGATAACAAACAGTCAAAAATGCTCCGGCATATTCAAAGACACAAGCTACATTCATACAAAATTACATACGTATGTACACCCATACACGCTGGATATCCGGAAAGTGCTATCCAACTCGCAGACATCAATCGCTTATGCTCACATTCCTGAGGATAACAGACAGTCAAAAATGCTCCGGCATATTCAAAGACACAAGCTACATTCATACAAAATTACATACGTATATACACTCATACATTTACATACACTGTTGTGCCAAACATGTACTTTTTGTACATTTTTGATCACACTATGTTAGCTAAGCATGATCATGCCTGTACAGGTGTGCCTCGCCTTGTCGAGAATAAAAGTTTATTTATTTATTTATTTAAAGGCCCGGTAGAAATACGAGGATTTGTAGTGATTGTGTTGCAACTTGTGGCCGTGAAATCATCAGTTGCTGTGTACGTTACCCGCGGAAATAACCGTCCCTTACTCGGACTCAACGCTATGGTTGAACTGGGAGTCACGCCGTCCCTAGCTCGTATGCGTATCATGGCAATTAACCTATCAGACCTACAGATACAGTAATTAAAATTATTTGAACACACAATAGGGTGCGCTCCGTCCTCCGTTCACCGCATGTGTTTGAAGCAGGATGCTAAACCGGTAGCTATTGCTCATCCACGTCCAATTCCTTTGACCAGAAGAGGGGCTGTTTCGTCAGCATTACGGCAGATGATTGCAGATGATTTCATTGAACCCATTAACTGCTCTGAATGGGCCCATCCTTTGGTTACAGTCCTCAAGAAGGACGGTACAGTAAGGATACGCAATGACCTGCAGGCCCTAAATCGGCAATTCGTGGTAGAAAAGTTTGTGCTTCCAACCGCGGATGAACTAATAGTCAAACTAGCCGGCGCTCGATACTTTTCAAAATTGGTCCTTAGGAAGGCTTTCTTTCACATGCCTCTAATTAAGCAGTCAAGACCGCTAACCGCATTTATCACTATGGACGGACTCTTTCAGTACAAAGTCTTGCCAATGGGCTTGAGTTCAGCTCCAGCAGCATGGCAAAAGTTTATGGTTCACACATTTGCCAATTTACCTGGTCAAATAGTATACATGGACATAATCTGTGTATTCGGTAGGACGCCGGAAGAACATGATTCACGACTGCACGCTGTGTTACGTCGACTACACGATCTTAACCTCAGATTATACCTAGAGAAGTGCAAATTTAATGCTAGTGAGATAGAGTTCCTGGGCCACATTATAACAACTGACGGTATGAAGCCGTTTTGAAAACGCACGTGCCATCACCGAGGCTCCTTTACACACAGAACTTTACTGAAATAAAGCATTTTCTAAGTATGTGTTCTTACAACCTACGTTATCTGCAGGATTGCACGAATATTGCTGAGCCACTGCGTGAACTGACAAAAAAGAAAAGTGTATTTGTTTGGAGTCCACCCCAACAAAAGGCATTTGGTGAGATAGAACGCCGCACTGCTTCCACACCAGGTACGGCGATTTTCGACGAGACCTGACCAACGATTGTCTAGACTGCTGCATCAAACATTGGGTTGGGTGTTATACTATCTCAAATTCAAAATGGGCATGAAAGGATTATTGCATACGTTTGCAGAAAATTGTCGGCGGCGGAGCTTTCTTACTCCGCCGTGGAAAAAGATGCCCTTGACAGCGTTTGGGTTTGTGAGAAGTGGCATTTGTTCTTGTTCGGAAGACCCTTCACTCTTCGTACAGACTACGCAGCGCTAACTAGTTTACTTACTCGGGGAACAAATGGCATCAGGCCAATTCGGATACATCGCTGGTATGCACGATGGTTAATATACGATTTTCAAATTAGATTCCTTCCCGGACGCTAAAATCAGGTGGCCACAAAATGACAAGATCACAGGCTAGGTTCGCCCGTACTATGTGTTGCTTCACGAACTCTCATTTATAGATGGATGTTTAATGCGTGGCGAAAAGTTTGTAGCTCCTCGGCGTTTGATACAAGAGATCATGTTATGCGCTCACGCGAGCCACCCTGGTATCGTTCGTACGAAACGCAAGGTTGACACATACTTCTGGTGGCCTAAAATGACACACGAAATAGAAACACTTGTTCATGACTGCTCTTCGTGTCAAAGGGCCGACAAGATTTCAACGCCGGTTTCATCCCCTATACAATCCATTGACTATCCTATGCGACCCTGGGACAACATAGTTGTTGACATCATGGGTCCATTTAGCTCAGCGCCTCAGCATCCAAGGGACTGTTTGGTGGCGACCTGCTTTTACAGTAAGTGGCCGGAAGTCCATTGGTGTGGATTGGTGACTACTGCCAGGTTTATTCGATGGCTGAAATATATGTTTTCCCGTTTCGGATTTCCAGAGGAGATATTGACGGACAACGGGCCGCAGTTTACAAGCCACGAGTTTCATTCGTTCCTTCAACTTCACGCTATCTGGCACTCACGTACAACGCCCATGGATATCCGGAAAGTGCTATCCAACCCAAGGACATCAATCGCTTATGCTCACATGCCTG
The DNA here is from genome assembly GCA_944474145.2 of Dicrocoelium dendriticum. Classification (NCBI taxonomy): domain Eukaryota; kingdom Metazoa; phylum Platyhelminthes; class Trematoda; order Plagiorchiida; family Dicrocoeliidae; genus Dicrocoelium; species Dicrocoelium dendriticum. The sequence continues at coordinate 19,062 of CALYDF020000323.1, forward strand.
ACGACAACAAACAGTCAAAAATGCTGCGGCACATTCAAAGACACAAGCTGCATTCATAAACAAGTACATACGTATATACACCCATACACTTGCATACACAGTTATGCCAAACATGTACTTTTGTACATTATTGATCACACTGTTAGCTAAACATGATCATGCCTGTAAAGGTGTGTCTCGCATGGTCGAGAATAAAAGTTTATTTATTTATTTATTTATTTACAATCCAGCGGTAAATGGCATGGTAGAGCGGTTCAATCGATCCTTGCACGAGAGTATGCTCACCTTCCTGCTTACTCGCAGCCTCATCAATCGACAACAACATGGATTTCTGCCGTCTAAATCCTGTCAGGCCTGCCAATTCGA
>CALYDF020000324.1:0-19532 GCA_944474145.2 Dicrocoelium dendriticum
GCAGCTCGTATTTCAACCGAGGGCTTCATCCTCTCGACCAACTCATCGATTAGCCACCCATCTTCTTCCATCCACACGCGCTGCGAGCCAACAACGCAATCCGCGGGGACTATGTGGGCTGGCTTGAGCAACACGTGGCCGAGCCATCGGAGCCTAGTGCATGAAATAACGGTGACGTGTGGGTCAGTCGCTTTTCCTTTGCCATAAACAACGCGTCGATCACCTTCATTGTTCAAGCCGTATTACCACCCTATGTGAGCAAAACTGCGAAAAGACTGATAGTGGAACTTAACCAGCCACTTTATGTTTCATGTTCTAAAGGGCCAGGTTAAGCAAAAGTAATCTAAGGTTGAAGGTACCGCCGCATTGTACCCACTACCTTTCAGGGCTAGAGTGATGTCGCGCCGCCGCCATAAGTCATAAAGAATGGTAAAACTATTTCAAACTTTCGCCATAGGGTTCATGATCTCGTTGTTGATTGCAAGGGCGCTGACACAAAGTCCCCGGTAGGAGATGTTGTGAACGACCTCTAGTTGTTCACCTAAAGCGCAACGCAGGCATACCCTGCCAACCTTAAAGAAAAGCTTCGGACTACCATGGTGCAAAGCAAAGCCTGAAGTGACAAATAGCCAGTGTCAATCTGTCTAAAACCGCTTAGCACGTTTGTAAGCTGTTAAGGATTAGCGCAATGTCCTCAGCATACTCCAAGTCCAGAAGTCGTTCTCCTGGGCGCAGATCCACACATTCTAAGTCGGGTCCTGTAAAGGCAATCTCCCTGAATTTGGAAATAGCTTAGTTGAAGTAGAAAAGTGACAACAGACATCCTTGTCTCACACCGCTTTGAGGATTGATGAACTGCGACAGCTTACTCTAAGCCCCCACTCTGCCTGAGCTACGCGCGTACAACGCTCGGATAATATTTACAGCTTTCTCGGGCACAACATTTATAAGCCGACGGTCCTAAAGAGCATATCGATCACCGAACTGATGTAACATTTGAGGTCGAGGAACACGACAACGGTGAGCCGCCAAAATACGTAACTGTGCTCCAACGACGAATGCAAAACTAGCAGGCGGTCGATGCAGCCACGAACCTGACGTAACTCGGCTTTCCCTTCACCAATCTGGCTTTTACGTGTGTTAGTTAGCCTGTGAAGGACTACGGAGGCAAGTAATTTGGAGGCTCTGGGGTGCAGGCTGATTCCTTTATGGTTGACGTATTCCGAGCGCGAGCCCCTGTGAAGATGGGAGCAATAACATAGCAGCTGCAGTCGGATGGGACACTTCCCTGCTCCCACATTCTCAGTAGCAATGCTTGTAGCTCACCTGCCAGCGCAGGCTCCGAAGTTGAAGAGGGCGGGATGAAGGTCATCTGGTCCAGCGGCTTTATTCAAATTCAGTAGCACTATGGTGCCAGGCGGGCTATTAGTAGCGAAACAAAGCGGAGCCTGTGTTGAAAAGGAAGCCTAGTGGAGCAGTTAGACTTAAGCAAGGGAGGCAGGTGCAACAAGCAATAACCGCTAGCTCTTCCAGATGATCCACACCACTGGTCCCCGGAAACCGTGTGTCAGTGAGACAATTGGCAACTTTGAAAGTCTACTGATAAACAATAAGTTGCGCAGTATGACTCTGGGGACAAAACACTTGCGAGGCCACTTCAGCCGCCCCTTGCTCTCGGGCCTCTTCCTATTCCGGTGCTGCAGGACGAGCCCTAGACGGGTAAATTAATTAATACACAAATATTTTATTCTCAACTGTGCGCGGCATGCGTGGAGGCATGATCTGGTATGCGCAACTGTACTTACACTTTATGGTAACTGTAAAAGTGACAGTAGAAAATTTTTCATAAGTCCATGATTGGAACTGTACGAGGGTAAAAATGCGAAACAACAAGTTGGCTGTCGGGAGATCGGGACTCGTTTGTTAGGACATAAGCTGTTTGCCATATTCTGGAGACGTTACTTCACGGGGTCTAAACTAATTGTTTTAGCTCTCCCCTTACTCATAGTATAACAATTCACTCACCCGAAATATCTACATGGATCCCCTGTTCCATAACGGAAGACAAACAATGCTAGCGTGATTACCTCGGTTAGCTTTGCTCATTCTCCCCGGCATTCAACAAATTGGTTTCCGTGCCATACAGTTACGAAAGCGCATTTCGCATCTCCATTCACCTGGAGCTTTTTGATGTCATTCCAGGGACAGTTTTACTCTCGTATAAATGGTTTTCCGATGCTTTCATGAAATTTTTACTTGACCATGGAGGCAATTACACTCATTTACATTTGAAGGAATTCTAATTCCGTTTTTCGGAGTTAGAAACCCGTAACGATCCCGCACTGGGCAATGCAATGGCATCTACTCCTGCTATGGACGCCGTTAGCCACAAGGAACAACTGCACTTACAACCTCCATGACAAGTCCAGCGTGGATAGCTTGACACGGCTTGCGAACCAGACAAGTATGTAACGGAAAAGCCAGCCTCTATTAACAATTTTTACTCACTTGCACCCTTTATCATTCGACTCTGCTACTCTTTCGCATTATTGACCGATTTCAGCAACTACTGCCGGTACACTTCCAAGCCAATCGGTCAACCAGGAAAGAATTTTGGCTGTTAACCGACTGCGAATAATAGAGTGCAGAGTCAGTCTGTACTATGTATAGCCGGTTAGTCTTACTGTTAAACGAAAGCTACGGCAATGTTCCAGGACGTCGTTGGTTTTCGCCTGGCAAGCGTCTTCTCCATAAAAAGCCACAAATGTCCGCTTAACAACACTGCAACGTGGCGGATGTGACTTGCCACTGAATAAAGTTACAGCTGAACATTTCACACTGTCGCGGTCCGCACTTCTACATACTACCTGTGCAGCTGATTTTACTTTGAAGAATGCTTTGATGGAGCACAGAACATTCCGATTTTTTAATGCTCATTGATTGCACCAAATCCTTGTTTGGGCTCCTATGCTCATGGATTATTACATGGCGAATTCACGCCCAACTTGTATCATGAAATAACAGTTATGACTGCATTATACGCGCCCCGACGCCATCAACTTTCTTGGTCTGAATATTACCTGACAAAATTCCCCAGTGGAAGATAATTGAAGAGCACGCTCGAGAGAGAGGAGACAATACTGCGAGTTCGTGTATAAGTAATGCGGAGGTCAACGGTAAGATCGTAGAAAGTAAAAAGCCGACAGTATATGCGTGAAACCGTAGAAAGTGGAGGCGACCTTGTATGCAGATGTAGAAGTTCCAGTGTAACGAACCTATCTAGAATGGTGACGCTATTTGACCTGCCAGTGTGAAGTTATGGGTTGTGACTTTATCCGGTGGCGAGTCACATTCGCCAAGTTGCAGTGTTGTTAAACGGACATTTGTGGCTTTTCATAGGGAGAACGCTTGCCCGACGAAATTCGCCACGTCCTGAAACACTGCCGCCAATCCATTGGATGGCAAGTTGTAACTGGCTATGTTTCTTGTTGAACGTTTGTTTGCTCGGTTATTCTCAGTCAAGTTGCATCCCATTTTTCTGTTGGCTGATGCGTTAGGCTATTAAATATTGCGTTTCTGGGTCCTGTCCTGTTTTGAACGAATAGCCGTGCCCGATTTTGAGGTCAGTAACTAAACCTTCTTTTTGAATATGATGTGTTAAATCGTTTGCAGAATCACGTGAAGTCTCCGAAGGATATACATTGAAATACGTTGAATTGTTGTTGAAGTCTTGAAGGATAGGATATGGTTCCGAAGAAAGAAGCGCAGCTCCCCCGGTTATGCAGTAAAATCGATTAAAACTATAGGAAATTATAGCCAATTGAGCGGCCAAAGCAGATTGGAGAGCTCAGAACGATCAATTGTTCTGGCTTTGTATCGGCAGGAGAATTTGCCTTCCGAAGTAAAAGCAGTGCACCAGGCAAGAGGTATATGTAAGAGATAGTTTTAGGCAAACTGAACCCGATGGCTCAAGCCTCAAAAAATTGTATCCGTGCAAGATAGCGAATGATTTGTCCGATTGGTAAGTGGTAAAAGGGTTGATAATCTTTCGCTCAAGTCCAGATAATTGAACTGTGTGCCTTGTATTGTTGTCGCAACGATGGACTATTCCTTGGGTGAGTGTCTCCGTACCTATGACCAACTCGGGTAAGAAAATGCAACGAACAGAGACAGCCACTCAGGCAGAAGAAAGGAATGCATCTGGAATGCAGGCGCTCCATCGCGGCGATGACTGAAAAACTGTACCTCTATACATGTAATTGTTTTTAAATATCGCATATACACGCTTATCATAAGTTGCGAAATACGATGAGAAGCTAGTAGAACAGGGAGCAGTAGAGAATGAAAGATTGTTTTAAAATTGGTATGAAGCTGAAGCAAAGAGTTTGAGGGGTTCTGAGGCGCACGTGCCCAATCGCTGGAAACCAGAGAGAAGAGGACGAGATGTACAAATTGGGGGAAAAATATCACTCGAAAGAAGCAACAGGGACCCGTTGCCACAGTCTTAAATTGGTAGGAATGTAAGAAGTCAGAGAGGACAAATGCATGTAAGTTAGCGTCGAATGAAGAGGGGATGCAACAAAAAGCACAGGAAGAAAAGAAAGGGTCGGTAAAACAGGTTCTATTGAGGAGAAGTGGAAAAGCCGCCAACATTCTTTAGGTGCTCATTCATCCTCATTAAAAATAAAGGACGACTAATGCCCCATTGACATGATTAAGGTAAGGATGGTAGAGCGTTGCGCCAGCATGGGTAGCTTGTATGGCAAGCAAAGCACAAAGGATGAGGAACGCAAGTTTTTGGGAATACAGGGCCTAAACCGTTTACGTCTCCGATGTCTGGAAGCAAGCAGGAAAAGCGACTGGCCAGAGGAGGATAGATTACAGTCAAGCCCGAAAAATACTCCGTCCAATTAAAAAAGGAAGGTAAACAGTGGGCGCGAAAGTAAAGAACCAAGTCTGGCAGGAAAAGTATCTATTGGGGATAAGTGGAAAAGCGTACAATGATCGCGAGGTGTTTTGAACAGACCCTTGGATCTGTCGATGGTTCATCGATAAGGCCTCAACAGTCAGAAATGAGACCATTGAGACAAGATTAGAACGTCGGCTCATAGAGAGAAAGCAATATTATTATTGCCAGTGGGTTAACAAAGAGAACCGGCAGAAATAGCCATGTTAACCTTGTTAGGGAAGTAGAATAGCAAAGACAAATCGCGGCCAGTAATGTTCATAAGATGAGAGTCACAGAGCGGTACGTCGGCAGCCTAGAACAGTTAGAACTAACGTCCGAGAAGGGTCAAAAAGCAAGAGACCGTTTAGACGAGACGGGATAAGTCAGCAAGATGAAACTAGACCGCCAACTTAAAGTGGGAATAACAGTAGTGCCACAAAAAAGAAGAAATTGCGTGACGACAGAGGTTATATAAAAAGCCATTTAGCATGTAAAACGGAGCTCTTAGACTGAGGGACAGGGTGTGTCGTGACTGCACCGCCTAGAACGTTTGCGTCCCGGATGTCTGGAAACAGTCAGAAGGTAGGAGACTGGTAAAAGATGCTAGAGTAGAGCCAGGCCCGAAGAGTTAAGCGTCTAATTAATAAAGGAATGCAAACAGAGCGCGAAAATGAAATAATGTGGTCGGGATGGAGGTGACGATTAAGGAGAAGTGGAAAAGCCTACAAAGATTACGAGGTGCTGCAAACGGACCTTTGGAGCTGTCGATGCTTCTAAGGTATGGGCTCAGTAGTCGGAAAGCAGGAGACCATGGAGATGAAAGGAGGATATTGGCTCATGAAGAGAAAGCCGTATTACAAACGTCGGAATGCCAACACAGCGTCCACAGAATAGATCTGTTAAGGATAAAACGGATACACTAATGATGGATCATGAGCAGCAGTGCTCTGGAGGCGGGGAGACAGAGCGTTGCGTTTGCAGAGACTAGAGCATTTAGATCTCAGATGTCCGATAGAGGTCGGAAGGCAGGAGATCGTACAGGCAGGACCAGATAAGTCAGATATGGAGTACGTAAAAAGCTCTATGAATGAGTAGAAAATGAAAAGAAGCCAACAATATGCTCCGGGTGATGTGCACAGACCATTGGGTCTACCGATTCTTGGTCATTAGGATCACAGAAGTTGGAAGGTAAGAGACCATTGAGGCGAGACTAGGATGTCAGCTCTTAGGGTGAAATACGTATTAATAAATTCTGAATGCTGAAGGAGAGCATCAACAGAAATGGACATATTAAGGAAGAAAAGGGACATGATAATAAGGTTGCATCATGACCAGCGATGCTCTTGCGGTGAGGGTAACAGGCTTTCGTCAGCAGAGCCTAGATCATTAGATCTCAGAAGTGCGAGAGAAGTCAAAAACAGGAGACCGTTCAGACAAAACCAGATAAGTCAGCAAGCTGAAGCTAGGCAGTCAAAGTAAGGTGGGAATAAAGTAATGAGTGTCATCAGAAAACAAGCAGTTTGGGACGAAAGTGGTTAAATGAAAAGGCAGTTGCATGCCGAGGAATGGTCTCAGAATAAGTGGGACAGGGTGCTGGGACAACAAAGCCTAGATCGTTAACGTTTGGAATGTCTGTAAATAGTCCGAAAGCGGGAGACTGGCCAGACGACGCTAGAGTAGCGCCAGGCACGGATTTACCTGTCCAATTGAAACAGAAATCCAAATAGAATGAGAAAAGGAAAAGGCTTTATTGATGAGGAGCGGAAAAGCCAACCATATTCTCAACGTGGTGCGAACAGACCGTTGGGTCTGTCGACCCCTGATATTTAGGGTCACAGGAGTCGGTAGGTATTAGATCATTCAGACCAGATAAGAATGCCGGCTCATAGGGAGAAAGTTGTAATAGTTAGCTCTGAATTCTGGTGGATAGCATCGGCAGAAATGGACACGTTAAGGAAGGAAGGGGACATGATTATAAGGATGAGGCATGACAAGCAATGTTCTAGAGATGAAGAAACCAGAGCGTTGCGTCGGCAGTGACTAGATCAGTTAGGTTGTAGAAGTCCGAGGTAGGTCAGAAAACAGGAGACGGTTCAGACAAAAGCAGATAAGTCAGCAGGATAAAGCTAGGCCGCAAAATATAGGTGAGAATAAATTAATGACTGTCATCAGAAAAGAAGCACTTTAGGTCGAAAAGGCAGTCAGCCTCGGGGTGATGTGAACAGGCCGTTGGGTTTGCTAATCCTTGATAATTAGAGAAAAAGTAGTCCAAAGTGGGGATTATTAAGACAAGAATAGTATGTCAGCTCATAGAAAGAAAGCCGGATAATTTGGATCTAAATACTAAAAGAGAGCATTGGCATAAAGACATGCTAAGGATGAAAGGGAAATATAATAATAATACGGAATCACGACCAACGATGCATTGAAGGTGAGGGTTACAGGTCGTTACGTTGGCAGAGCCTAGGTCAGTTTGGTCTCAGAAGTCCGGTGTGGGTCAGAAAGCAGACGGTTCAAACGAGTCCGGATAAGCCAGCAAGATGAAGCTAGGCCGCCAAACTAAGGTGTGAATAAAAGTTAGTCTAGAGCAAAAGGTCGGATGCCATGGGCCGACGCGCGACCACAGCTCTCAATTGTTTTCCGTCGTTGGCCCGGATTCCCTCACTCCGGCACATTAAGAATATAAATGGGGTCCTCCAGGAAGCACTGACCTCCCTATGCGAACTTTGTTTGAAAGAAAGGTGTCCCAGGTTAACTGCAGTGCTTCCAATTTAGTAGCACTACACAAGCGGGGCATTTTTTACACAAGCTGTTCTAACAACAGGGTATTAACCTGTCACCATTTGTGTCAACAGTACTTGCCTCGATTCTCGTTCGTCGCCTCACTGCGAAGCGAGCATGTCAGAGTAGGGAAGAGCAGGATAGTTTCCGCCAAGGGGGCGGTTGCGCAGACCATAAATGAACCCTAAAGCAAGTGCTGGAGCAGCGCCACGCATACCGTTAACCTACAATAGCTGTGTTTTTCGATCTCTAGCGTGCGTTCCATTCAGCCAATTAATCGATTAGGTTCTAAATGCTTGCGCGGGAACGTGTTCCAACGAAATATGTAAACAATCTACGTGCTCCCTACTCGAACACAACAGAGCGCCTTAAGGTCTACAGTGACCAGTCAGATAACTTTCAGACCACAAGTGACGTTCGTCAGGGTTGTCACATTTCCGCTGCTTTGTTCAATACTTTTGTGGACGCTCCCATGCAGCGGCGCTTGCCGAACCCCACGATGTAGGCGTTGAGGTTTTGCCTGGTAAAAGGTTAGTTAGTGCGCAGGTTACGGATAAAAGCATCTTGTTTTCCGACACCGCTGCGGCGTCACAATCAACCCTGAATAATCTGCCTAGAGTGGTCCCATTATTTGGCAAGCTCTTCGCATCTTCGAAGTGCAAAGTGTTGCAGCTGGACTACGAGCAACTTTATGATCCCTTTATGACCCCGAGCCGAGCAAGCATATAATAGAGGAGCCGGCCTCTATTAACAATGTGTTTACTCACCTGAATCATTATCATTCGACTCTTCGAATCTTGCATCATTGACCGGCTTCAACGAATGCTGCCGTATCAGTACTAAGCCATTCGGCCAACCAAGGAAGAATTTTGGCTGTCAACCGAATGCGAATAATAGAATGCAAAATCGGTCTATACGATGCATAACCGACTTGCACTACTGTTCAACGAAAGCTACGGCGGTGTTCCAGGACGTGGTGGGTTTTCGCCTGGCAAACGTTCTCCCCATAAAAAGCCACAAATGTCCGCTTGACAACACTGCAACGTGGCGGATGTGACTCGCCACAAAATAAAGTCACAGCTAAGCATTTCACACTGACGCAGTCCTCAGCCTTCTACATCGAACCTGTGTAACTAATTCTGCTATGAAGAATGCTTCGTTGGAGCACAGATCATCCCTATCTCGTAATGGTTATTGGTTGCAAACAAAACCTTGTTTAGGCTCCTGTGCTCACGGATCACTACCTGGCGAAATTACCCCCAACTTGCGTTTTGACGGATTTTGCGCGCCACAGCGCAATAATGTCCCTGGGTCAGACTATTACCTGACAGTATGCTCACTCATACGGACAACATTTTTTCTTTTATACCTTTCATTAAAACGAAATGTTTTAACGTTCCACAGAAGCTATGCTTGTATGCATACTTGATCACGCCTTTACAGGTGTGTCTCGTTTTACCGAGAATATACTATTTATTTATTTATTTATTTCTAACGACAAAGGAGGTTGTTTTTAGACTTACTTAACTTAGCTGCTGCATTAGCGATTACTGCTCAAAGAAACTGAAGTTAGTTCCTATATTGCAAACGCCAGGACGGTTGCTGGAAACTGCGGCATCTTCCGCGACAGCTGGAGATTTCCCTCCTTCTGAAAAGCCGTGTACACAAGACCACCATGGGAGGATGTCGCGCTTTATGGTAGGAAAACTTTGACCATTCATTCTGTAAACCTGAGGCTCCTTCAAGCCTTTGAGCATCGTCGTCTGCGAAGCGTCATTAATATCTGATGGCACCGGCGTTTTCTCAAAGTTAAGGAGCGTAGGCGAGTGCCAGGTAGGTATTATCATGCTAGCTCTATAGAACAAAAGATGGCGTTGCGTAGGTTGCGTTGGTTTGAGTGCTTGCCTCTTCTTCCTAGTCACCTGTCACCTAGGAGGGTCTTGGTTTGTCTGCCCTATGTAGAGTGGCACACAGCTAGAGACAGACAGAAGTTAAGCTAGCAACAATCCTACACAACCTTGCTTTCCTTGTAAACATGTGCTTGCATTCCGTTGTTGATAAATAGACTGACGGCTTTCTACAGTGTTGCGCACATGGAAGCACGTCAACCGTTTAGAAATTTTAGGGTCCTTTTCACGTTGCCTTTATCTGCACCCACCAATCGACTGCTCCCTGTGGCCCTCCACTAAGCTGAACTTCCAGGAATGACATGGTGTCACTGCGTTTGGTTTCTTGCGTGACCTCGGTAATAGCTGTGCTGAGTTAAAATAGGACAAACCTGTCTCTAAGCAACAGTGCATCCCTGTCATGCAACATATCTTATTCGCATATTCTCCGTAATATAATAGGCCGGTATTGACTCCACTCAGCTAGGTACTCGCTAAATTGCTCATGAACACATCAGCTAGTAGCGGTCCAAGCGGTAAGCATATTGCCACTCCATGTTTTACTCTTAATATGGCCCCGTTAAACTGAAATGGTACGTCAGTAGTACACAACGTGAGTAGCTGTTCCAGTCGATTGCTTGAAAGGCCAGGGCCCAATTGATGGTCCAAACAGTCTCACATATATGCTTCATTGTCACTACTAACGGAATATTGGTGAACCACGACAACACATCCAACGAAGACATCTTTCTTCCGGTTAGCCGAAGCTGCCTTTTGGTGTCTAAGTATCTGGTTGTATCTCGTACGCTGTATCTGGACACAATACTTTACCTTCTTTAGAAGCTAAGGTAGCCACTTGGCTGTTGCGTGGTACGGTAAATTGCACGGGTTTAGTATAGGCCTAAGTGAAAGTCTTTCCTTATGCACTTTCGGCAAGCCCTAGCGTCTTGTGGTTTCCTGCCTGTGGGTCGAAGGTATTCGAACACGGCGGAGTCAAACATGGTTTCCTGTTTCAAACGCCGCAGCAACTTAGTAAATGTCTCTTTTATTGTTACAGCCTTGTCCTTCTCATTCTCCTTTTTCCGGAACTTCGATATATTGCTAAGGATAACGTTCATATTGTCGATGTAATCAGCTGCCTCCACCAATACGATCCCAGCCGTTTATCCGGGATCGAAAGGAACACATACTCCTTTTCATTGATAGTTTTAGGAGCATCAAGGTAGTTTTTCTTCAGCAAGTACCTGCGTTTAGATTTGTACTTCAGATAATGGCAACAAGCATTGACCAGGGTAGACGTAAAATTCTCAGACGCTATTGCTAACGAGGGCTAAGTAGTGAAACATGGACATACAACTTTGAAAACTGCACTTCTGCTTCCAATTGTCTTGGATTGCTGCGGGGCCAACAAAGCTTTGGACAAAGTGTGAGCACATAAAGCAAGGTCTTATCCAAGTGCAAAGACGTAAATTTGCAAACATACATTTCCGCTTCGGGGGCAGAATAAAGTGATTGCCTTATTTGTGCAAACCTGCCGCCGCAATGAGGCTAAGCTTTTCTTCTCTTGCTTTGGGACTATTCGTTGTACAAATGTATCGAGTGTTTGCGCTTCACTGCGTGCAGTTTGTTCAGTGTGACGGAATAGGCACACCGGTTACATTCCAGCTCAGCAAGTCTCGCGGCAATGCTGTCACGCTCGTACAACGGATGCCGTTGCAGCACGACATTAGTTGGATTCAGCCGAGTTCTACGGAGTATTTCGTAAAAGTGTTGGATATTCCCAACAAACACATTCTTCAAAGAACCATGTTGTTACATTCGCTACCGCACGTTTTGTACAGAACATAACATACTGATTAGGCCATTTGAGCACAACAGGATCATTGGATGGTTTCAAATGAACAATATACCAGACGTGAATATCAGTACAACAATTCAGTGAACAAGCTCGCTTTCGGTGGCTCGCGTAAGGTTAAACACCGCTCACTGATAGGAATTCGATTAACATAAAACATCAGATAACATCAGCGTTCAAAGTTCAAGGTACTGTGACAGAAAATGCTAAGTAATCGGATAGGAAGGGATCGAAGATTTATCGGCGGCATGCCCTCACCATAATTCGTCGGGATAGCAAGCCAGGGCAAACACAGAAACTAAGCGAACCGCCTTGTTTGTCTCTCACCTTCCCTTTTCTCCGAGGTCCGGAACTTCTTGGGGATCTAGGATTGGACCGAGAAAGAGTTTTTGCCCGGGACAGGACATAACCCACAAGGACTTACAAAGAACATGGCTGTACAACAAATGGATACAAATGCACTCACTACCACGACGGTTGTCCAGTAATGGTAGCTGGACACGAGGCGTTCACACCCCTGAAAAGTATACATAAACCCGAAAAATCCAGACGCAAGGAGCTGACGTTTTGCTCACCTGGACACACAAAGATGACTAAGGTCTCACCATCCATGGGCCTCAGCCATTATGGCCGCCACGACCAAAGATACCTGATCAGCTAACAGAGGAAATTGGAAGTCAATTGACTGCGGATAACCGAGGGTGAAATCAGTCGGCAAGCTGCTGTGCCTGTTTTACATTGGCGTACAAACGGATTTCTGACAGTGTTCCAGGACGTGGTGGGTTTATGCTTGGCAAGCGTTCTCCTTATCAAAAGCCACGAATGTCCGCTTAACAACACTGCGACGTGGCGGATGTGACTCTCCACTGAATAAAGTCACTGCTCACAACTACATACTGGCAAGTAGATTAGAATCATAATTTAATATTTTCCTGACACCTTCAAGAGTAAAATATTCCCTGCCTACATGTATCCTTTTCACTACACATGTAATGCCCAGACTGTTTACACTACGCAAGCTAGAACTCAAAGTGCCGTCATGCATTGACGACTTTATTCCTCATGATTAATATTACAATTTCCAATGCCTGTACAACTTTTGCTTACTACCAAATACATACATAGCATCGTGTTTTTTGGGAAACATAATTGCATGTAAATGTTGATCATGCCTGGTTTGTTGTGTCTCGACAAATTCGAAAATATACTATCTATTTACTTACTTGTTTTTAAGCGCGTAAATCTGTGTTCGGTTGGCGGATAACAATTGCCGCCACTTCTGCTAGTAAGCAACATCTTCCCGCTCGTGGATGGCTCTTATGTACACGATAAATGAGTTAGAACGATTGGCAGTTGTCGATTTGGTGGTTAGAAGCATCCAAGTGTGCCAGCAAGGCGCACATCACAGCTTTTCTCCAACTATTGCCTAGGTTAGCTGGAAAATCATCACGTGTTCTCTCAGTCATCCTGCTAGTAGTCCTGCTGATGTATCTTGATCGACAATAACAAGAGGAGGAATGTACACGGTGAGGCACAGGACCAAGTGATCGACTGAAACAGTTAAACATGCTTCCTACTAGTAACATAAAATTTCAGTTTAACGAGGGCCGTATAGAGACAAAAGGCTTGAGTAGCAATGGGCTCACTGCTTGCGCCGCTACTAGCTGATGTGTTCATGAGTAAGTTAGAGAACACTTAGCTGAGCGGAGTCATTACCGGTTTACCATATTACGGACGATTGTTGGATGGTTTATTTTGCGTGACCGCTAGGCACTGTTGCCCAGAAAGATTTTCCTTCCATTTTAACTGAGCGCACCCATTGCCGAGTTCATCTAAGAAATCAAAGGCAATGACACCGATGTCCATCCTAGACGTTCAGCTTAATAGCAGACCAGATGGATCAGTCGAACGGTGGGTGCAGAGGAAAGCAGCGTGAATTGCCAAGTTTGTCTCAAGTTTTAAGGGGTTTGTTTAGAACCCGCTCTTTATTTTACAGCGAATGGATAAAGCTGCGAACAGCATGTCGCTTTGCTGCCATAACCGCATCTGCTGCTGCAACCGCTGCTTCTATGCACATAAGCAAGTGAAAGCAAAGCATAATCAACGGCACCTGAAATGATGGTTTTCCTAAAACTAGAGGCTTAGCGAAACTGGGATGCACGTTCGCAACTACAATGTACCGTGTTCAATTCTGCTCACGGCTTTCATTTGCGCACACCCAGACCGTTGTTTCTTGGTTACTTGCAATAGTTTTCTTCGTTACTTAGCGTAAGGGTAACTTGCATTCTGCAGTAAACGCATTCATGCATATACTGAGCAGGTCATGAGGCGCAATTCTGATGGAACCACCTAGAGCACCTGTCCCATCTTAACAGGAAAACATCGCCGCCGCGCGTTGTGAACTTCTCCTCCTGCACACGCAATTCAAATCCGCTGTTGGAATCTGACACCTTGTACTCCCTAGTGCAACAAGTTAGCTTTGCCTTGTGCATCTCGCGGTCGTAGTCGTCGAGCACTACCGAAATTTCGTACCTCACCATGCACTGGCACCGGGAGGCGGTTTTACCACACGATGGATCAAATATTCCTTGCGCTCACGTTTGCGATGCCCGTGATCCTCCATAGAGACCACCGTAGCAGACGTTGACGGACTTGAAATAGGTTATCTACTGCCATCCACTATTACGCTATCTTAAATTTCGGCCGATATTTTCTGGGAGCTCACCACAATGGTTCGCACCTCATATTCACACTGGATTCTCATTAGACAAAGTCCATTTCTTATGCACATCGTTATACTTTCAGAGCGCTTCGACTTGTTACAGCTAAGGTAATAATCAAAATTATCGGAGGTAACGTTCCCAAAACTAGGCGCTTTCAGGTATCCGTCTGGGCCGACTTTGGCAGTTAACATCGACTTCCGCCAGCACCACTTGCAACCCACAAATCTTTATGCACATGTCTAAACACTGTGCATACCTAGCTGCGGAGGCCGCAGCAGCTTGACCGCTATCCAAATACTTGGCCGTTTCAGGTTTCATCGCTGGATCCAGCAACCATCGACGTCATTGAAGGACCTCGCGGGCACTCCGATCCACCTCCGTCGCCACGTAAAATAGGTGACCGCATGCCATACGCTAATGTCGATTGAAGAACAGTCACAGTTACTATCTCGATCTAGGCAAAAGCGGTACAGAGTGGACCCGGATTCCGACACTAAACGGTAACAAGGCGTATAAAAATGATATCCCCACGCCCGTGCCGTCAACGAACGTGCAATACCATGGAATGTAGCCGCCATAATTAATCTGTCGCGTATAATTGGCCAGTACACGTTGGCGTATCGTGCATCCAACCTCCGAATGCACACAGGTACGAAGAATAGTATTTACACCTCCAGCTGTTCCATCACAACCATACATGACCCATCGTTTACCAACTGGGTGTTTATAGGTTCTATCTCACTAACTTGCTCTGCCTGACTCCGATGCCTCAGATGATATAAACCATGCCTGGTAATAGGGAGGCCGGATTGTGTTAACACGGAACGTTTGAGTTCTCGTGTCTGGCGAACCGATTTCAACAACTTTTACACTAACGCATTCTGTACGCAGTAAGCCGCGGATAAGCGGAGAATGCCAAGGTTTCCCCAACTGAAACACATGCGAATGCAGCAAGCAAATGCTGCCAATTTCATTATACCCGTCCTAGAGTATCGCGGAAAATCCAAGCTCACATTTTTAGCACCTGTAACTAAAAAGTTTACCATTACTAAACATTTTCATGCACCTTACCTTGTTCCTTTCACAAATTTACCCTTGCTGTGTGCACATAGATATTGGATGGCTCGATAATGAAAATCATCAGTGAGATCGTACACCGTCGTTTGTTTAAGACCCCCGCAGTAACTACCGTGCATCTATAAAGTGAGGATGCAGTTTCATTATGGGAACGCATGAACTCGTGTTGGAACTCCTCAATCGCTTCGTAACCACCAGTTACTCTGCAGAAAAGCAGCGGTATCATCTTGTATGGCGGAAAACTCGAAACGCGTCAAACTATACAAGCTAAATAACTCACGTAAACATACCATTTACACTCTTTTCATTCTCTAACTATGACGTATATTGACGGTACCCTACCCTGCCCTTACTGTTTATATGACTGTACAACATCTAAAACTACGTGAGTATGCTTACCCTGACTGTACCAGGGATCCGTCAAGGACCACACTTGGACCGCTTGTCGTTAGATAGTCGCTCCGTACTCACATTGGTTAGCCTATCGCCTACAGGCGCCAACCCACTAATCTTCTCCGGGCCGCTCCAGTCAGAGAGAGCTAGCTTCGATGATTGCTATGAATGGGCTCCGATAACAGTACCCCAGATCACCCACCATATGCCTTCTAAAACGTTTTCTTTTTCGTGATGGTAAAGATATCCGGTTCGTAGACGTCTTCCGACTCATTAAGCGATTGGTCAGCTGTTTGGGATGAAGCGCTTTGTTCAAAACTAGTTTCAGGTTTTTTGAGCGGTACGCTGGGTGACCTACGCAGTGCTGGTTACATGAGTCTTGCACTGGGTTGGACAGACAGCAGTATGTCCTCCTAGGAAACAGCAATGATTTACGATTTGGCTGCCCTGAGTTTTGGTAAGCACGAAGCATGCCGTCTAGTCCCAAATGAGGAATTTGAAGCATTGCTGGAAAGAGTGTGTGGTCTTCCATCTTCTTTAGTTCTTAGAAGGAGAATGTTAATCGAATCGTTGTGTCTTGAGCGTGAAGAAATTCTCGGAACACGCGTGCGTGCGGACGACCGCATAAATAGTACACGCTCCAACAATTCACTAACCCTTGAGGCGGGGAGCTGGGCGCCAAGCAGTTGCGGAAATTTTGTTACGGACCAGGCTGAAATGGAACAGCCGGAATTGAGAAGGCAATCGCTAAACTTAGGAATTAAGTATTTAGGTTTCACTAATAACATGGGATGCAGTGCATAGGATTATAAAGTGGAACAATAACGTAACTTTTGTTGTGGCGTAGTTTACCGTAATCATGGTAACATGCCCCAAAAATTTTATAGGGAGTGTTTACAGCGAGGTACTGATATTTCAAGGGTTCGGTAAACGGTAAAATACCTTAGTCGTCTACTCAAGGTAAGCATATTTATAGTAAGCTATGAATGAAAATGTGCCGAAACGTTGTGGATAATGTAAAATTCAGGCTCACCTCGTATGGTGTGCTGTACTTGTTGATTGGTGATGAATTCTTCTGAAATATCGTTTACTGCAACGGGGAAATCAGGGCCTCCGCAACATGGAAAAAGGATATCATGAAAATAAGAAACGGAAAAGTTGGGACTTTGAATGATAACTGGTGAAGGCGATGAACAAACCATATTGGTTAGTAATACGTAATCAAATGGATTGTAAAGAACCTGAAGGTTACCACGCTTAATGTGTAAAACAGCCCTCAGTAATAAGAAATCATAGTTTCCTCATGTATTAGGGAAGCAAGGGTCTGCATGTTTGTATGGTGCACGTTTTCGTATGCGACACACCGACACCTTCCAGACTTTGTCCGCGGGCTTTAAAAGGAACGCCGGTCCTCCGGTCGCACTTAGCACGCTACCACATATTACCTAGCTAGTCATCCTTCGGTGCTTTGTTTGCAATCTTAAGGTTTTGCAATCTTCTACTAAACAATTTTCTCGCTTATTTCAACATGTTTTGCTACACGCCTTTTGTTGGCCCTTCAAATCTGAATATCAGATATAGCATTGCACCAAGGCGCTATAATTTGAGGCACCCGGCTTACAATCGGTAACGCAACTTACTATTGGTGAGTCTTTTACTAACTTTGCTTTTCAGATTCGGTCACATCTTTCGTCTACATTGCTTATTATCTATACGTTTAATTTTGGGTTTCTATTCTGCATGCTCAGTAATATCGCCATGGGGGTTATACATCCGGATTCGGTCGTCCAGGTTAATATGGTTAGCCTTCCTACTCCTCCATAAAGCGAGATTAAACCTAAGGCTTGTTGCTCGCATAAAGAAGCGCATTTTCGCATACGCCGCAATAATTCCTGTTACATTACGTTCCACGTCGTCCTAGCCCCGCTCCCTCCGCAGGTTATCGACGACCTTCATGACGTTCTAGACATGTTCGAGGAACAGCAAACTTATGAAACGGTTAAGGCAGCAATTCTGAAACGAAAATGTTTGTCTGACCGACAAAGAGTAACAAAACGCTTAAGCGAAAGTCACTCCGTGTTCTTAAACCGTATCAGTTGTTAAGAAAAATGCAGAGCCTAGCAAAACGCACCTTCGTAGTTGGCAATTTTCTTCTGGAGACGTGGTTACAAGGACCATTCCGTGAAATGTGTCACTTGCTTTCCGCTAATAACGAAGCTTCGCTGGCCCTGTTGGCTGACAGCACCGACCGTATCTGGGAACCTTAAGTCCAAGTTTTGCGGGTCCAATAGAGCTCTGATGGAACGTTAGCGGAACTCAGTGGGCAGATAGCCAAACGTAATAAGCGACTTGAAGACATTTTAGTTTCCGTAACTAATCCCGGTGTCTTCCCAAGAGCCGACGCCGTTTTTGATCCCCTTCGGAGACCCTGCCCTGACCATTCTATTGCAGGTACCACAACCGATTTGGTCCGCAAGCCGGATTGTGTCGTTCAACTTGCTCATTTAATCGCCAAACACAGGAAAAGGAACGACCAGCACGTAGGGGCGATGGACGCCGCTGGTTAGCGCAGTCGCCTATGCGTCCGTACCGAGCGCAAGACGGGACTACGCTACCACGTTGACACAGGCACAGTAGTTAGCGTTCTTCCGCGGGATCCCACTTAGGTTAATGTGGTGACTAGCTCATTACGCGCAGCTAACTGAACCATCATACGAGGGTGTGGTCAGCGCACGCGCACGCTTAATCTTGAAGTACGACGGTCTTTTAAATGTGTATTCCTTGTTGCAGACGTTCAACCACCCATCCTCGGACTCGATTTACTGCAGCACTACGACTTCTTGACTGCTCATGACCTGTTGACGTGCCTCTCTGTCATTGGGACGTTGCCCGATTCTGAAGCAATCAGTCCAGCGTACGCGGCTCAAGTGAACCCATCCATCAGGCAAACGCTCATGGACCGTTTTCTACAGGTCTTTCGTCGTGTCTATTCGATGTTCGGCGCAACGGTTGCCGCGAAACATCATATCCTTACGAAAGGATCGCATGCATTCGCCAAGGCCAGACAACTTACACCGGATAAACTTCCTATCGCTAAAACCGATTTCGAGCACACGCTCGAACTAGGTATAGTTAGACCTTCAAAGGGTCAGTGGGCGTAGCCGCTTCACACAATGCCTAAAATGTCAGGAGACGGGCGTCTATGTGGCGAATACCGCTCTCTGAACTAACCTTTACCGACCGGTAGCCCATACCATACATTCAGGCCCTAACGGCAAACTAAGACGTGCCCGTGCGTCATCGAAATTGGTCTGGTAAAAGATTGCCACCAGGTCCCCCGCGCCGTCGAAGATAAAGCTGAAACTGTCGTCAGTACACCTTTTGGTTTGTTTGAATTTCTTCGCATGCCATTTGGTTTGCGCAACGCAGCGCAAATCTTTCGGCATTTTATAGGTTGCGTCCCTCATAGAGTAGGATTTGTTTATCCCTTTATCAACGATATATTAGTAGCCAGCGCATCGAGAGCAGCTCAAACGCCTCTTTCAAAGCCTCGCTGACAATAGTATCACTGTCAATTTAGACAAGCGTACCTTTCAGCAGCCCCGTAGTGTTGCTTGTGCATCGCACTGATCAACCTGGTATACGGCTTTTCGACAACAATATCCAAGCTCTCCGTGACATTCCGCTTCCGAACACGGTAGCTGCCGTTTGCCGTTTAAATCACCTTATCAAGTGCTATCGAAGCTTTCTTCTGCATTGCGCTGATTTACTCAGCCCAATTACCGACCTACTCCATAATCGCAACCTCGAGGATGCAGAACTTACCCATGCCGGTACTGAAGCATATAATACCGGCAAAGACGCTGTAG
>CALYDF020000325.1:0-19339 GCA_944474145.2 Dicrocoelium dendriticum
GGTGTGGCTGCGCTTGATGTGCATGTTGACAAGGTGCCTACCTGTCTAATACCCACTACGTCGTCCATACTGGCTCCAGGAGACAGTTGGTCGTTGCTGGAGGGGACGGGGTGCACGGTTCTTGTGGCCGTGTTAGGCTGGAAGAGTGGTTCCATGCACTCAGTATGGAGCGGACTACGGTCCAGCCACCGCCTTGTGTGCGGTTGATTCCCCAAATACAGCGTGCTTGTGTTTGCCTGTGAAGGAGTGTGGGCCGGCTCCGTTGATGAAACGTGGTTCCCATCCACATGCCTCCCGGTCTTATTCCTTCGGGTTTACACTGGATATGGGGTGTGTGGTTGGAGCTGTGGGTGGTGCAGCGCAAGCCATCCATGGTCCCTCTGTAGGCGCAGGCGTCCTGTGGCTTGCCACAGTGACAGGCAAATCCGAAACCGGATGCCGCCAACCATATATATATATATATATATATATATATATATATATATATATATATAGTGCCAGGTCTAGCTTTCACACCTTCCTAAACAGCCACTTGCGCACGTGTATTTCATTTCACTGACCGATAGTGACCAGGGGAGATTAGTGCACCCAGAAAAACGATCGGAAAAATTGTAAAATGTATTTTTTGTCATCACAACCCACCTTTCACAGCATAATCTCCAATGGCCCTCTAAAATTTTTCTCATCCTAGGGCCACTGAGAATTCTCTATAGCACCCAGGAGGCCATATGCTTCCCGTTGAGAATAACTGTTGTAGAGAACGCAATATGGTGCAAACAAGTTACGTATGAATCCTGAATACTGTAAACAGATAGATTTCATTAGACAACTGCGAGGTCACGTGTCAATGCGATGCGACATGTACCGTTTGTAGTCGGCATGGACACATTTAAACACTTGCAAGTTCGAGCACGTCATCAACATCATCAATAATAAACATCAGCACATCAGCCATTCGAACTGATACTTCGCTGCCATGCAACCATGATGACCTACGGAGCGAAGAATAATGAGAGGGAGAGAAGGGAGACTTACCGGAAAACCCTAGTGCTCTAAGCAAACATTTGGAGTCAAGGCGGCTACACTTTGGCGACAACATACCGTCACAAACACCTGGCTATCGTGCAAAAATAAGGAGGCATCGGCAAGACAGCCTCCTTGCGGCTTTCACTGCCACAAGTCATAATCAGCCAGCACCCCACGAACACACTGTAAACATGCAGTCCGACAAGGAGACGGATGTAGACACGCCACTGGTGTCTGTTGCGAGCCATGTCCTGGAAAGTCTCGGGCCAAGCACAAGGCGAGTCACGTGGACTCCAGCCCGGAAGGTGAGACGGACCAAAGGCACTCAGTTTGGTCGTAAGTGACTTAATTTCCCGTTGCCAAGTGAAACTTTG
This sequence comes from Dicrocoelium dendriticum, assembly GCA_944474145.2. Lineage (NCBI taxonomy): Eukaryota > Metazoa > Platyhelminthes > Trematoda > Plagiorchiida > Dicrocoeliidae > Dicrocoelium > Dicrocoelium dendriticum. Next base: position 1,401 of record CALYDF020000325.1, read on the forward strand.
ACACCTCGAGCCTTGCGCCACCCTACATCTGGCAGACAAAACATGGCTCTCCCAGATAAATGTTGACAGAGCATACGTAGTACGTGCCCAAGCCAACGCAACTTATTCAGTGCTATCTGTTGTTCTAACGAAACAGCTTGGTTATCCTCGTTGCGGGCATGCCGGTGCCACCCGACACCAGCAATTCTCCGCAGCCAGCGATGATCAAGACCTGAAGGCGCAAAGTCTCACTTCCATAGAGTAGGATGGCCCTCATCGTGGCCTTGTAAACACGGCCTTTCAAATGGAGTGAAACCCATTTGTGTCGCCAAGGATGTAACAGATACAAAAGATAGTTCTGGCTTTTGCTATACATGAACTGATCTAAGTAGTTATGCACCCATCCTTGCTGATACAGCTGCCAAGGTAAGTGAGTTGATCAAGTACCTCGAGTTCCACGCTACCTAGGGTTAAGTGATCATCAAAGGGGTTGATGGTCCTGCAGCAACACTTTGTACTTTGAAGGTGCGAAGCGCATATCAAACGATGAATCCTCCCTACACTGGTTAGTTAGGGTTGATTGCGCTGCCCTAACATCGTTAAACAGCAAGCCAATATCGCCCACATAATCATGATCAACTAGCCTGTCACCAGGCAGCATCTCAATGCCTGTATCGTGAGAATCCACAAGGGAACACTCCATGATGGAGACCACGACGAAAGTAAACAAAAATGAGGAAACTGGACAACCTGACGAACGCCAGTTGTTGTCGAAAAACTATCCGATGGGTCAGCGTAGACCCTGACGCGGCCTGTAGTGTTCAAGTAAAGAGCATATGTCGTGTGATCATATTTCTGCGCAAGTATTTCAAACAGAATGCATCGATGGACTGAATCGAATACACTCCAGAAGTAGAGAACCACAGCTATTGTCGGTCTGAGGTACGTGTGATGCTACTGTATCACCTGCCGCAGCATGAATATATGGTCTACCCAGCCGTATTCAGGGCGGAAACCTGCCTGCTCTTCCCAGCTCCGGGATTCCCGTACTGCAGTGAGTCGACGAACGAGAAGTGACGGCAGTATTTTTGTCACAACTGGTATGAGAGAATCTGGGTAGGCGGCACGAAAACGATTGAGGGCTGTGAGCGTGTTCCGGACCTCCTCCTCCGGTGGATCCTCTACACTAACCGTCCATGGCTCACCCTGCATCACCTGAGTAGGAAGAGGTCCAGGAGAAGGAGGCCAACCGAACTGATCTCGAAAGTGTGCTGCCGAACGAGTCAGAGGACCCTCCTTATCTTGAGTCAAGGCACCCGCGCTGTCCGTTTGTCTAACTGACGCGTGAATTCATGGGGCCAGTGGTGCCGATCAGCTGAAAGTACTTGTGGTAATTGCGTACTGATCTCGCCGCCTCCATTTCTTGAACCCTAGTGCTCCACCAGGCTTCCTTGTCAGCACCCAGGCTACGCTTTAGTTCCAGCCTAATAGTCTGTATGGTGCCATTGTGCTCAGAGCCAGCATGGAGTATTCTTCTGGATTCTAACAATTCTTTACCGACCTCTCGGATATCCAGTGACTGATGCGGTGACGATCGATAGTACCACAAGTAGATGCTCCTTCGTAGTGCATGGTGGATAAGATCTTATTCAACTGAAGCTTAGTGCCATTAGGACAAGGGAGCGAACATTAGATACGCAGTGCGTCTTGATAGGGTTGCCTGATCGAGGGCTGAGATAAGTTCTCAGATGGCAATTGGGGGAGACACTTGGTGCGTATTCCGGTAAAGTTTATGGAAAAACGACAACGTACCAAGGCATGATCAGAGTCGACGCAAGTATACCAGAACGAGCGGCAATCCAGGATGGAACCACGCCACCTGTAACATATGGTCTTGTGATCAACTTGGGGCTATGGGTGGCCAGATACAGGACGACCGGTGGCACTTCGGGGCCCACTGTGTCCAAAAGCGGTGTTCCTAAGAAACAACTGGTGTTCCGCACACAGTTGCACCAGACACTTGCCGTTGCCAGTCCGTTCTGAGGTTAGCTCATAGTTACCGCCTAGGTGAGCTTCTGAAATGCCCAGACGCCCTACATGTGCGTTCATATCCCGGGCATGTACCTTGATATCTGAACTGATAACACTGTGTAGTAGTGTGTTCAGTTGGTGATAGAACGTGTCCTTGGCAGCGTCAGAAGTGGAGTCGGTGGGAGCATAAGTGGAAACCACAAACAAACAGCGTTTTGGACCAGTTCGTGAATCAACCTTAGTTGATGTCGTCAAACGGGCTGCACACGACAGTTTTGCAGAGAAATCTAATCAAGTAACGAGGACTCAGCATTGGAGATTAGAATGACACCTACCCCAGCATGACCAAAGAGTGCTGCAGCAGAGTCCCCAGATGCGCGCAACCAATGGTGAGAGCATAAGTCGGGTGCAGGTAGTTCAACAACTCAATGAGAGTCATTGATGCCAATTTCGGACACGCAACACACGGTAATACTTAGTGTGTCCAATGTGTGTGCGAGTGCTGCTTGTTGACTTATTTGTCTTCGACTGCGAACGTTGAACACCGCCATGGAAACGGTACAGCTGAACTTATAAGGGACTGTTGACGAGCGAAGTACAATGAGCGTTGCGGGAAGGGGGCTGCAGAAGGTTCGACTTCCGTGGCACTGCGGCTGGTGGCATCCAAGTTGGAGATTACAGAGGGAAGGGTAGAAATAGCGGGTGGGATGTGAGTAAGAGAGACAGGTGGAAAAGAAAGAAGGGAGGCACCAACAGTAGCATGTTTTCAGTTATCCGTCCTGCTGTATGTAGCATATGAGACGGCACTTGAAAATCAGTGCGACTTCCGATGCAGGATATGGTTAAAGTTTGTGGCAATTGTCACGGTTAATTATGGGCTGAGATGCTGCCAGGGTGCCCAGACCTAGACGGGATGGCAATTAGGTTCCTCAACCAAAGCCTTTGGCTCAAAAGCCTGTCCGCAAGGCAGCGGGGAGGTGGCAATGATTTAGTTTTACTGAAATGGACGCCATCCCATTTCAAACCCCAAACTGGAGGACCAGGAGACTGAGTTTGTCTGACCTCTCGTCAATGACCAAGCTGGAAGGAATAGCTCACAAGCGACCCGCAGGCATCACCCAGTATAGCTCAATGGGTCAAGGAGGTGCGCAAACCGTCGCACCAAGTTAAGGTCCAGTCTCGTTGCGACGGTAAAGAAGGTATCAGCAGTACGCCGGTACGCAGTACTGACGCTTCGCTGCCAAGCAACCACCACCGGTTGCACTGGACTAAGGATATTGCGAGGATCGCCCTGCCGCTACACAGGCTCGAACCCGCGCCGCCAGATTAAAAGACGAGCTTGTTACCATTAGGGTGCGGGCCGGCACTCCACCATACGGATTGCAACTATCGACCAAAAATGTTCTACTAAGGTGAAGCAGTGTTCTGTCTATTTCGTGCAAGTCTGATGAAGATTTGTATACGATTTTTATGGGGAATGCTTGTCCTTTTCCTTCGCGTTTCTATGGTAGTGGAATTACTTAGAGTGGCCTGATAAAAAGAACCAAAGAATCATTTTCTCGCTTTCAACCGAGAAGAGTTGAAAAGAATAGATCTGATAATTATACCCTGCAGATTTCACGCTGAAAACGTGCTAACTGAAGTGCCAAGATAAATATTAAATCCGTGTATATGTGAACGTTCTGCGACACCCAACCCCAGCGGTTTTACAGAAAGATCACTGATCGATGGACGCTGACAAATAACTTGGTGAATCAACTCTGTATAGGCTTGGAAATTTCCTCGTGTGGTTTCCATACGATGAGTATAAGATTTCAAAATTATCCCTTGCATTTTGTGCCCAAGAAAATTAAATAGTTTTTCGTATATTGATTTTACACGCACACACTCATCCGGACGAGAACCGAACGCTGCCACCTATGCTCCTGGAACATTATTTCACATCCCCCGGTAACCTGATCGTCTTGGGTCCCTTTAGCCTAGCCTGTCTGCGAATTCTCCAATAAACGTACACCATACCTAATTTTATTTGCCACTTTGTTTAATTGTTTTCAAGCGGTTGTTGATCTGTGCGATCATAGCGTTTGAGTATCGCTTTTGTCATAACCCGGCAAATTCACTACGTCTACGGATATACATAGGTCAGTAAGCGTACCGGCGTCAACAGGTAGATAGGCCGATAACAGATGTGATGCAGCGAAGACCAGAGTGACCCGTGTGCCGAGTTGCCCACCGAGAATCAAAAAAGTCTGGGCAGCGATTACAGGTTATCAGTACGTAGACTTATGGTTATTTGTGGGGTACATACAGTATTTCGATGTTGTCCATTCTTTGATGGGCCCTCGTTAATTGGCCTGTAACGTCAGTTGCATCCCATTGGTTTGGGCTCTTGCATACGAGCTGATCCACAGAGGTCATGCGCAGCGTCTGATTGGTCACTCATCCATTCGGCTTATGATTTCTCGGTTGATCGTCCGCTCAGCTACGTGCATCGCATGTGCCGTACGACCGACCAATCCGATTTGTTATTTCTCTATTGCGCTGGACCGGACAATTCGTGCGCGCTCGACTTTCGTCTGATTGGCCCCCAGTCCATCGTCACCGCGTCGATTCCGTACGCCACCAGTCTCAGCCACCATCACACCGTGTTAACTCGATATTTCAGAGCATGATTCTGGGTACCTACCACTGCCACTGCCAATGACATATTACACCATTTTCTTACTTGCACACTCATTATCCGCCAATACGCTCAGGCGGATAATGGTGCAGATTTCTTTGGTCCAGAAAATGTGGATATCGTATAAATGCCATGTGGAAACAAAACAGTACTGAAACTGAAGTATAGAAGTAAGGAACTCTGTTCTGTGTACTACGGATGTCTAAAACTGCAGTACTGAAGGACACTGCTATCACACAATGACTTAGCATCATCAGCACAGGTTAGTTATGGGTGCGAAACACACCTCAGCTAAGGTGTCGCAATACAAAAGGTAAGGTATACAAAAGTACACTGCAAAAATTCAACAGCAGGTAATGTGATGTCATATAGTATAGCATGCAATTCGTATGAGATGGTAATTGGAGGGAATCTAAAAGGAAGGAGGATGGACAACGAAGCTCCCAACACAAACGCCATTGGGGCCGGCTCCTAGGCAAAACAGCAAGTGTGTCCAACCCAACGTGTTCATCGTCCTTAGGACCCCAGCCAGGCAGCCGGGATGCACCAACCGACGCCAACTTCGCAGTGAGGGTTTTCATTTCTCACGACCAAGTCATCGCTTGGTCTCCCCTCCTCCTCTTCCAACCCCCGGCGCACCCCCGGCGCGCAAACAATGCACGTCGCGGGATTCGGTGTACTGACATGCGCAACACGTGGCCCAGTCATCAGAGATTGTTGCATGATATAATGATGCTACACACAGTGCCTGGGTGGAAAGCAAACTTATACCTCCCAAAAGCATTATGTTCCTGTGGGATGTGACGGAGGTCAAAGTGCGGCGAAGCCTCATTTTGGAAGCATCTACCGCTAACATAGATGTTCTCTGTCGTACCGTCTGTGAGAGCAGGACCAATGCATCACAACCTCATCCTGACATATGCTTATTCTTGCCCTCCTGCATTTATCACGAGCATGTCTTATAGCTCAAGGAAGGAGGGTGTTCAACTGGGCCAATTCAGCATGATCACAGTTGTGATGTTTTACGTCTTTCTTGTCCTAAGCTAACCTACTCTTTACTGAACAGTTGCATAGTGTTGAAACATCAAGGTAAAAGGTTGTTACGAAGCCCGTCATAGTAGCTTTTCTGAGGGTGAAATAGGTGCCACCGCTGGAGTTAGCGGATAGATATACCTGCGACTATCCGGTACGGAAATATTGCGATCATGAACTGCGGCGTCATCGTATGCGAAATGTTACCACGAACAGTCTGAAAGTAAGTCCTGCTACGGACATATCTGGTTCGGTTCATATCGCCTTCCTGAAAATGACCCTTGGGACAGGATACACTAGTGGTCGAGGATTCCTGCTGGCGTGACGCAGTTGTGAACCTGGTGCCCCTTTTTTATTAAATCCAAAGTGTATGCCTACTAACCGCCCAACCATCGCGATGAGACAGGACCTTAACCTGATGAGATGGTTTGTGTGCCTCAGTGATCCATTGAGCTATGCTGGGTGGTGCTTTTCGCAACCTCAAGGCCCCTCATACCAGATTGGTAAATGGTTAGAGGCCAGACCAACTCAGTCTCCTGGCCCTTCAGGTTGGAGTGAAAGGGGCTCCTTACTACAGTGCCAAAAACGCCGGTGCCTTGAAGCAAAGGCTTTGGTTGAGAACCCTAATCGTTCTCCTGTCTAGGCCTGGGCAACCTGACAGTATCCTACGCTCGCAATACACCACGACCTTTGCTTCTAACAATCTCTTGATGCTCTGGCCGTCGCAGAGGGTAATCAACGGCGCCCTATCCGCTGCATCGTGCAGGGTGGATAGCGGTTTGGATGCTACTGCTCAGGTCTTCCCGTTTCCTTATTCCGCCTCTTGCGCTTTTTCATCCTTATCGTCCCTTTATAACTTCACTTCATCCCCCTGTTTTCAATCCCCAATGCTTGGCCCTCCACCACCTTGCTTCAGTAGTCGCTGTCTTCAATTGCAGGGGTGTCGTTTCAAACCAGTCGACAAGTCCATGTTCAACCAAGCAGACAACGTCAGTTCCTCCGTTTCCCTTTGGAGTCCTCGATTCTCGCTACGAATGGCATGTCACAACCTGCGCACTTTGCCAAAGATAGGCTAACAGCTAGCACTTGCCCGAACACTCGAGACCCTCTCGATCGACATTTTCTGTTTATCGGAAACCCGCCTGCAAGATTCGAGCTCCGTGCTTACTCTGCGATCCCCCACATGCGGTACTGGCGGCACATTCTCAATGCGCCTGTATGGCGATGACTCAGCTTCAGATTCAGGTCAAGCTGTCGTCGGCATTGTTTTGAGTCCCCTGGCTGAAGCTGCCCTGATCGACTGGATCCCTGTCAACAACCGGATGTGCGCCGTTAGGTTGGCTGGCTCGTTCCAGGCTTCGAAGTCGAGAGGGGACGAACGGTGCCCGCTTGTCATTGCGGCTTACGTCCCCACAAACTACAGCCCTGATTCAGCGAAAGATGATGTCCATCATCAACTTAACGGTGTTCTTCGTTACAGAAGAAGCACCGATACCGTGATGCTTGCTGGTGCCCTAAACGCCCAACTCGGAAAATTGTAATCTGATGAGCTTCATCTGGGCGGCCAACATGATTTAGGATCCCGTAAGGATAACGGTGGGCGATTATTACGCTTGTGTGAAGTGCTGGTCTCTTTCTCGCGTGCACTAACTTTCGACACAGCAATCGCAGAAGAGTGACTTGGCGCCCACCAGCCTCGGGTCAGCAATGGAAGCAAACCAATCACATCGCGATTACTTACTGCTAGAGAGCCTGTGACCAAAACTGTAGCTCGATTTGGTGCACGTGCGTGGACTCCGATCACGCTCTTGTGTGTGTTGAGCTGCGGGTGCTTTTCGGTGGACGTCCGCAACGTCGCTGTGACCGCACAGACACCAGCCAGCTTGCGAAGCCAGGTATTCAGAAGGCATATCAAACCACACTGGCATCTGACCTGAGGAAGCGTCCCCTGAACACCGTCGAAGATCACCGCTCGCATATTCGTCAAACGTTACTATCATCAAGCATGTCTTCATGTGGCAAATCAAATTGCCAACTTAGACACAAAGTCTCTACATAGTCTCTGGAACTTATGGATGTTCGCCGACGTATTCCGGCTGAAATCCAATACAATGAGACCCGCAAAAATCTCAGGGCAAAACTGCGTACGAGCCTGAAGAGAGACCACGAAGCCTGGTGGTCTCGTGGTGCATCGGACATGGAAACAACCGCTGCCGTTGGTAATCATCGTAAGGTACTCAGTCTGATACGGGAAATAGACAGCAGGAGACCTGGTGTTAGCGAGACAATACGCGACGAGAGTGGACAGCCGATCCACAGCTTGTCAAAACGCTTGGAGCGTTATGCCAAACACTTTGCAAAGCCGTTTAACTAAACTGACTTATCGCCTTCTCTCTCGGGAACTTAGTGTCCTTCCCCATGGGCCATCTCCTTAAATCCGCCCTTACGTGCAGAAGTCGACTGTGAGATCGGACTGTTGAAATTGCATAAGGTCACTGGTGCAGATAGAATTCCCACAGCTCTCTACAAATTCGGGGACCTGCTGTTGTAGATCATTTACACGAATTGCTAATGGAACTTTGGGAGCAGGACACTGTCCCGACAGACCGGAGCTGCTCCGTCATAGCCCCAATTTACATGGGAGGCTTCCGTTCGGAATGCGGCAACCATAGAGGGATCAGTCAGATCACCATTGCTTCTAAATTGCTTGCATCTGTCGTTCTCCACAGACTGACTGGAGCTCGTGAAGGCCAGATCCGCGAAGAGCAAGCCAGGTTTCGTCGATTTCGAGGCTGCATCGACCACGTCTTTCCTTTGTGTCAATTGCTGAAGCACCGCAATGTTTATTGGCGACCCACCGTCGTCGTGTTTCTCGACATCAAAGGTGTCTTCGATTCGGTGGATCGATGTGCTCTTTGGGACTGTCTGCTGAGAAAAGGTGTGCACAATAAATATGTAAACATCAAAGCGCTGCACGTGCATATTTCGGAAAGAGTGAGGGCTTATGGCAAACTGTCGCTACGCTTCAGTATCTCCAGCGGTCTGAGACAGGGTTGCCCGCTGTCATCTCTCCTCCTTAACTTCGCTACTAATGTAGTCATGGAAATTGCGTTCGCTGGACACAACCTAGAAGGTGTGGAGCTACTTCCTGGTAAGCGGCTTCATGACTTGGAGTATGCGGACGATATTGCCTTAATATGTGACAGCTCCCAAACATGTCAAGCTGTACTGGACCGATTAGTGCTGGCTGTGAATCGTTTTGGGCTACGCTTCGCTCCATCGAAATGCAAAGCGCATCTCTAAGACTGAAAAGGACGCACCCCTGCAATGACCCTTGGTGGTGATCAGCTAGAAGTCGTTCAGAAATTCAAGTACCTGGGCAGTTATATTACCGCCCGTGGGATCGAAACTGAGATTACGATCCGTATAGCAAAAGCTCAAGGTGCTTTTCCCAATCTCCACCATCTTGGGAGCAGACACAACATTACTCTCGCTCTGAAGTGCAGAGTTTATAATGCAACCGTCCGTTCAAATCTGCCATACGGTTGTGAAACCTGGCCCAGCAGATCGACAGACATAAAGAGGATAGCCACCTACGATGATCGTTGCCTCCGCAGCTTAGCTCATGTCTGATGGGTGCACCGTGTGAGCAATGAGCGCGTTCGGCTTCGCATACTTGGTGCAGGAAGAGCTAGTGAACCGCTAAGCACCACTATATCATGCATTAAGCTCCGATGGCTGGGCCACGTGTTGCGCATGTCAGCACATCGACTCGCGTGGCGTGCATTGTTTGCGCGCCGGGGGTTGGAAGAGGAGGAGGGGAGGCCGAGCGATGACTTGGTCGGGAGGAATGAAAAGTCCCAGCCCGAAGCGGGCGTCGAATGGTGCATCCTGACTGCTTGGCTGGAGTCCTAAGGACGATGAACACGTTGAGTTGGACACACTTGCTGATTTGGCTAGGAGCCGGCGCCAATGGAGTTTGTGTTGTGAGTTTCTTTGTCTATCCCCTTCCTACTTAGCCTCACCCCTCTAATCAAGATCCTATTCGTTACGCACGATAAGCGATTGTTAGCTCTGCGGAACAATGTTCATCCGTTAGTGGGGACTCAGCCGGCGTTCCTCTGTCTTTTCTTGTCTTTTGTACTGCGGCACAATAGCTGAGGTCTTTTCCACCTGCAGTTAATGTGTATAATGACGATGATGATGACTAACTGTCCAATATACCTTCTTGGTTATCTCCTCCTACGGGGAATTGGAAGTTACTTGTTTGCTTACTTTTCACCCACCATCTCTACAAGACTTACTAATACCCACGATTGCAACGTAGCTGGTCATGACAACTGTATTCAGAATACTTCCGGATTAAAGCCAGCTAATCGAAGTGGTTTGAACCATTCTGTGGCAGCGAGGGAACAATGCGAAATAGGCGAATTGTCGCAAATCCGATCAGTCAGTGTCTCAAGTACAAACCAAGGATTCGATTTGCGTAACGTCCATGTCGGTAGGTCGAAATTTACACTCAGGTGAGTGGACCACCTAGGCAGCAGCGGGTTCGCGTCCCGCTTCGATGGTAAAAGTTAGCCATGTTTGCAGTTCGCTGTCATGATTGATTGCACCAATCCATTCTGGAACCGTGCTTCTCGTGACGTAACCTCCAGGCGCAATTTTAAATATGTCAACAAAACGAGCTAACAATCATGGTCCGGTTTCCTCCCCTACCATACTCAGCGCATTCATACATCACCGATGCAAAAGTTCAAGGTAAGTCATCTGTGTTTTTTTCATATCAGTCCCTCCAGCCTGTACTCAATCCGGCCTTTTGCACGCAGTGTCCACTCCGTGGATGGTGTGGTGTATGCAACTGCTGCAAGCAAGCGCATGAGGGCGTTGTTAACGTGTCGCATACGTTCCACACAAACAGCGTATGTCAGACGAAGGCTTCCGCAATAGGCGATAATTCCCTTATCTCTATTGCTGAATGACCCTTAAAGACTGCAGTTAGAAGCGCCAAATGATGATACCCTCTGGAATAAGTCTAGAGTAACGTCATAGATACCAAGAGATTTGTATGCTGATAGGTTCCGATATGAATGAACCCAGTTGTTGGAAAGAGGTGAAATGCGACATTCCGTTTGTGTAAAGAAAATCCTATCATAGACTGATGATGAAGCTATTCGGGATTTACTGTATAAGCAAAATCCCTGTATATTGCAGGTCGGTAGTCCACGATAATACTTGACGGTGCACAAGAATTACCAGTGAGAATATGGAGGCCTCATTTCTCTAACACTCTTATTTTCGATATATATATATATATATATATATATATATATATATATATGTTGGACTGATGCTCATGCATGCTTTAAATGTGCCACCTTAAGCAAGATAAGCAATACACACCTGCTTACCGCTTTGGTTTGCAGCAGTTTGTCTAGGCGCCAAGTGTTTGAGCTTATTGGCCGGCGGAGGAATATTTGTGGGTTCATGCACCAGTCGGTGATGAAAATTTCGTGCCGAGCCTGTGCGATCGCTTTCGCCACAGATTCCATGTAACATGCGCCGTCGATAAAACTGCCACGTACCGTATGAAGAAGAAAAGAAGCAATTACGATTGAAAGATACCGCTGAATGGTCAGTGGTAAAAATAAAAGTCAACCTAACAACATGTCTTAAACGACAAGGAGCCCAGTTAGGGCCTGATGCACTTTGCCTATTCTCCAACTTAATCACATCGAACGTTGACACACGGAGGCACATCAGATAAAAAGGGGCACAAGGACTTAATAATCCTATGTATGCCGTGTAAGACTGGATAATGTTGAGGTCTTATTCCCGAAGTTTTTATAAAGGGGCATCCATGTATCTAGTGCTTAGGTTGAAGCCGTACGATTCCTATGGTCATTCGTGGTAAACAAAATGCATTTGATATTGACAACTTAGAGTGGCACTAGGGCAATCGTCCATGTCTTCCGGGAGACAAGTGTTTGATTGTATGTAGATGAGATAGTGCTAGACTGGAATGGGCGAATAGGGTTAAAACGTTCACAAATCATTCCGGAGTGGAGTAGAAACTAAGAAGCAGAAATATTCTGGACCCGAGCAAAAGCACATAGTAGTGTGAATTGTAACCGTCAAGAAAGGTCCGCCATAGAGACTATTTTCGGAAAGACAGACTTTATGTTATTTCGTGTACTGATGACAGGGGCCAAGTTGCAACTGTAATAATCACCAAAGGTTTCAAGTTGTCAGATTATGTGAGCACCAGTAGGCGCCATTTATCATTTCCCCAGGCGGAGTAACCGTTTCCATGGACTGGATTCTGACACTCTGTTTTCTCCACCCACATGATTTATCTTGCATCAATGAGGGGCAGTGTCACAAATGTACCAAGAAGTGTAGCCAAACGTGGCACATGATATCCGAAGAAGATAAATTCTGAAAATAAGTGCAGTCAGATATCATGAAGAAATTGATGATCGGATCGCGTGATAAAGTGAGCGTACGCGGAACGGTATGAAAAATTGCAAGCGGGAATTTCAACGGAGTAAGTTGATAGAATGGAAGGTAAGCGAACAATAGAGATGGGATGCTAGAATTCTTCATTACAATTTGCAAGTCAATGGAATCGAAATTTTTCTTCGGTAAATGTGTATCTTTCATCTTCAGTAGGGTCTGCACGCAAGAGTTGAGACTCACTGCTCAATCAGATTGGGGTGGCCTATCATGTTTCACAACACTAAGTTTCGGAGCCGTATACTAGCCAGTGCTCAGCAACGAACCAATGAGAGCAATTACGTGGAAACTCATACTTCGCATGTTTGATGTCAAGGTATGGCAAGCAATCGGTACTTTAGTGACTTATAAATTACGCCAACGGGAACTGGACGGTTCCTATGAGTAGTCAAAGTGAAGCCTACCCTCATTCAACGCGAATCAATTCAAAATCGTTCACATATATCTGAAGCTGAGAAGCGAAATCTTCATCTATCGCAAAGCCTGTTAAGGCATTTTAACAGCTCCATCAATTTGAAGTACTCAATGCTTACGTGATTTCTCATGCGGACAGCATTGTTCAGATATGCAGGAGCGCGAACTCTCTGTTTTTCAGTTTGTACAGTGAATCGCGGCTTTATTCAGAGCGTATTTCTTCTTGCACATCGCCAAGAGTGTGCAGTGGACAGTAACAGCTTCTAATGATAACCGCATATACACCTACCACAAAGTAACTAAACCAAATCACTTGTGCCGCTTGTTACCGACACCCAACCACAACACCAACCTGTGGGGCTGTGCATTCGTTCCGGAACCGAATTCCTACAGAATTTCTCAGCCGCGGAGGCGCATTTCCGCTCAGTTTCTGTGTTTGCGTTAGCTGTATCTAAAACGGCACGATGTCCCATTATACCAGTGGCGTAAAACAAGTTGCCAGTGTTGATTTCGAGTTGAACTGGGCAAACAAACGCCGCCGTGCGGTCTTACGCTCTTTGACCTCGTAGTCAGATCGGATTTACTAACATAATTTTCACCACACAGGCATTTGTTTACACTGTTTCATTTGCCTCGACATTTTGAGTGTTCTCACCTCATAGTAAACCAGCTGAAAGCAATGATGTTAGAGCAGCTTCTTCTTGGTAATGTGCAGTATGTATTGTCATCTCAATGGTAAACCTTGTACATGAATTATCGCAGACAAACGAGACTGGTGACAATTGTTGAAAAAATGTGGAAACCAAAACCGCTTCATTAGGAGAATGTGTGAGAGGGACTAAACCCCAGGCCTTCCCATTAGGTCCCGCCTCAAAACAGATGATGACCGTTCGGTAGCGCATTGAAATGCGTCGCCTGTTGCTTTGTACGTCAACACCAACAGTGGCCCAGATACACTCAAAACGACCACTGCTAGTCCGATTGGAATAAGTTCTATCAGGGCGCCTTCCGATCTCCAGCCTGTACCGAAATTTCATATTGTCGTTGACCCGATTATTGGATGGAAGTAGTTGCGATAAAAGGCAGCTGGGCACTTAAGCGTCCAGGTACTCAGACAAGACTCAAGATCAATGAACAGAACAAACATGCACTTGCACAGCCTTCACCGATTGTATGCAGACCAGCAGCTCGGTCGGCCTCAGCCCAGGCTTCACAAGTAATCAGTAAGGGGCCGCACAATTAGTCAGTAAGAGGCCGCACAGTGTACCATTGGTACTCTGCACCGAGGTTTCAGAATCGACGGCAAATGCCTTAAAAGGAAAGCAACTCAAGAATGTGGACGAATGAAACTTCTTATGTTGCATTCTAGGTGTTATAGCTAAGCCCGTCAACGTAACCTGAGTCATGAGTAAGCCGTCACACAAACTCAGAGCATCGCGGCGAACCGACACTTCTCCGATTCGCTTTGAAATTCGCAGATGAAGCAGAAGCTATTTTATTTTCGACAGCTAGGGGTGAGTCTGTTCCATCCACATCTTTCAAGACATTCGGTGGAGCGAGTGTAAACAGGCGAAGCACGACATAGAGGAATGCCAGAAGGAACCTCTGGCCAGGAAAACCTTTGTAGACGGTGTTCCCGAGGCTGAAGGATATGCGAGCGCGAAGCGACCAGTCGAGGCCAGGAGCAGTGGCGCTACATTCGCGAGACACTCTGGTTAGAAAACGTAGGCGCAATCGAGCTCGAGGCTGCGCAGATCGGTAAGTTACTAAGGATATGATCCAAAGATTGTAAAGGTGGTGCTTCAACCCTGGCAAATGTCAACAACGGTATCGGAGTGTTGGTATGCGTAAGATAGTATGCAGCGGAACTCCGGATCAAAGCAGAGTAAGGTAGGCCAACACTCGACAGCAGCAGTTTAATCGAATCACTTCCGGTCAACGGTTCGGATAAAATCACTCAGCTCGCCGACGAAACTGTTGAAAACACCACATACACCACCACAAATACGACAAGAGGAGCAAGTACGTAATGAGTTCGTCACCGGCCAACACATAAATGAGTACTGGCCGACTTTTCATCGTTCAGCACAAAATTACACCCAGAATACACACGTCCCCCAACTCATTACTGAGAGCTGCGAAACTTTTCTGTATGTACACCAAGACACAAGGCCTCCTGAACAATCTTGGTGAAAGGTGGATAATTCGGAGATCACACGCCTTGGACCTTGCATTCGTCACGGAAACTTGGTTGCCCTCAAAAGTTATCGACGCCGAAATCAAGATACAAATGTCCAATATTTAAAACAGTCGCCTAAGCAAGGGTGGTGGCGCACTTTTAGACTACCGCATTGACCTGCAGTGGGAACGGGTGGATGATCCGGAAATGCTGATCATAGACTCACTCTGGTGCCGTCTGCGACTGAGACGCAAGGACATTTGCCTTGTGCCAATTGTTGGTAGTCCCACGATGTCTGTCCCCCTGAAGTAGACTCCCGTCTGACATTTGCCTTGGGGAGGGCCTTGCGACGATGAAACAGCAATGTTCTCATCTCAGGTGATTGCAATGTTCTCTATCTGAAAGTTACGACATCCCCCAGCGAGCAATCCAAGATCGACCTGCAAAAGCTTGTTGCAATCATTCCGCTCTTCAGCCGTGTCAGTTCGCCCACTCTATTCAGAGCTGGAAACAAACCATCTGTGCTTGGTTTAGTGCTCACGAACAACGAGCTAATGATTGAAAAACCAAGGATGGAGAGCCCTCTGGGGCTGCGTGATCCCCCAACAATATTTTATGACTATACGTGTCATGCGGAGCATCTGCATGAACACACTACGACATACAAACAGCATTTGTTGTAGATGCCATCTTGGAATTTTCGGACGACTGTACCATTGATAGTGCCTGAATGGAGTTTGCTGGCAAGTTCAATGATCTGAGTAAATGCGCATCGGAAAACGGACCCCTGCTTCCTGCAACAGTACTAC
This sequence comes from Dicrocoelium dendriticum, assembly GCA_944474145.2. Lineage (NCBI taxonomy): Eukaryota > Metazoa > Platyhelminthes > Trematoda > Plagiorchiida > Dicrocoeliidae > Dicrocoelium > Dicrocoelium dendriticum. The sequence goes on from CALYDF020000325.1 coordinate 17,041, forward strand.
CATTCATTGGGAGCAGAACCCGAAAACGCATGGCGTTCAGAGACGCGCCGTGGTGCTTGTACAGAGCGAAACCTAGTGCCGACAACTGGAGCAACTGTGAAGTGCAGCGTAATCACTGTACCATATTTATCCGTGTGGACAAAGCAGAATACTAGCAGTGCCGAAAGGGTGTTTTGTGCTAACAACAAGCTTATGTCCAAACATGTGAACAGCCTCCGGAAAGCAAAGTGTGGGGTTCCTCCCTAATCTCAACAAAGGGATGTACTTAAACCATCGAGGATGCAGCTAACGTTCTAAGGCACAAATATGCTACAATATTCCAGTAGGTCACCAACATGTGTCACAGACCTTGCCCATTCATACCAGATGTCAATATTCACACAGGTCCCTTCTAATTCAGCGATATTCTTTTGGAAGCTGCTATCGCTGCGCACCCATAGTTCCCCCGGGGTTTGACAACATTCACCCGAAAGCACTGTAGGTGGCAGCTGGGAGGATAGCTGCGCCAGTACCACAATATTTCCAAAAGATATCTGGATGAGCAGCAGGTTCTTAGCGTGTGGAAGCAGGGTATCAGTACCCAGATTTTCAAGAGTGGTAGTCGCTCCGAATCCGCCAAATATCAACAAGTGATTCGCATCTCAGTGATATCAGTGTTAATAGTCTATCATGGGTACTTAGAAAGATCCAACACAATGGCGCAGTAGCAACATGGATTCCGTAAACATTGGCCATGTACTACCAATCTGCTGATTGTGCGCGGCATTTGGAAGAAAACAGCGGATAGTGGGACGGAAATTGATTTAATCTCCTCGACTTCCCAATGCCTACGACGGCTTAGAGCACCGAATTCTTATCCACAAGCTGCAAAAATATACAGAATAGGGAGCGCTATCCCTGGTGGATCGGAAACCTCTTTCTTTAGCGGCTACTTCAGGTTCGAGTCCGGCGCTCATTTTCTGATACCATTGATGTGGATTGCGGTGTTCCACAAGGATGTGTGTTGGAACCGCGGTTAATCTTCACCTTCGTCAACGACTATGCGCATGTCATGGAGTCGAATTTCCTGTTTTCTGCCGGTGGTAACAAGATGTGGTGGGCGATCAGCAGTCCAGAAGATCACGCTATGTTGTAACAAGACCTATACCGTGCTCCTGAAGGGTCAAAGGAAAAGCCGCTTCCGTTCAATGCACAAGTACGAAACGGCACTTGTACGCCACAAACCCACTTACACATATAAGGTTCGAGACGACATGTTGAAAACCGCCTCACAGGAGCGTGACCTTTGCGTGGTGGTACAAGATGAGATCGGCTGTTCGGCTCAGTATTTGAAGGCGTCCAAAACCGCAAACCAACATGCTGATCTCTTACGGATGGCATTCGGGTGGTTCGACCCCCACCCCCCTTCAAATGCTCAACGCATATTTGAGGCCTGATGCAGAGTACGAGATGCAGACCTGGTAGCTCTGGTTAAAACGCGATCTGGTTGCGCTAGAGACTCTATAGCGAACAGCAACCAAAATTGTGAAGGAAATTGTTCGCCTGTCATACCATCTGTAACGAAAAGCCCCCGGGAGCGTACAGCAGAAGTTATCACCGTCTACGAGGAGACCTCGTTCTGGAGTACCAAATCTCGTAAATCCCCGGTCATGCTTGCCATCACCTTCCGGAACTTAGCAACAACACAAAATTGAGGGATAGCTAGCTGAAACTGTTCACCGAATACAGTCGGCTGGAATGCCACCGGAATTATTTTGTTCTTTGTATTTACGAGCCGCGGAACGCTCTTTCAACTTTACTAATCTCTTCGCTAGCTTGCCCATTGTTGAAAAATGACTCGGCGATGCAATACGCTATCTGCATTATTTGATTTGATTCTTGTTCACTGAGTCACGACAATACGCAGACAAACATTGTGCTCACCAACCCTCACATAATCGGGATAGACGTGTGTGTTAACGTGGATATGTTGAGAAGTTCACAGCCACGCGTTTCACTTTAATGTCGCTTGGTTGAATTTATATGACGCACATAAACAATCCCACGGGACCTCTCGAGTCTTCGATACTGTACCCGTATTATACCATTGTTCTATTGTTCAAAATAACACGCAGTTGAACCATTGCTTTTTGTGAATTTTATAATAAGCCCCCCCTGATACGCGACCAGTTTCGCTGAACTTGGCATTCTCACTACCGTCTTATAAAATGATCGCTTTCTTTCCCTTACTAAACTACTATATCATTTACTATCGTCAGATATGCTTGGAATCGATCGAGAACCATCCCAGTCCTTTTTG
>CALYDF020000326.1:0-19055 GCA_944474145.2 Dicrocoelium dendriticum
TCTGCCGGGGAAAAAGAAACCCTTGCCTGCGTTTGGGCCTGTGGGAAGTGGAATTTGTTCTTGTTCGGAAGACCCTTGACTCTTCGTACAGACCACGTAGCGCTAACTAGCTTACTTACTCTGGGAACAAATAGCATCAGGCCACTTCGGATACATCGCTGGTATGCACGATTGTTAAGGTACGATTTTCAATTTATATTCCGTCCCGGACGCGAAAATCAGATAGCGGATGGGCTCTCTCGACTGCCACTTAACGAAACAGAAAAGAATGAGGATGATAATGTGAGGTTACGGGTGTCTTCCCTGAGGAATGAACCAATCTCAGCCCTGACTAAGGAAGAACTCTAGAAGACGACTTAGGAAGATGAGACACTCTGCCGCGTTAAGGGATTGCTGCAAAACGGCGGGCCACAAAATAACAAGATCATAGACGAGTTTCGTCTGTACTACGTCTTGCGTCCCGAATTTTCATTTATAGATGGCTATTTAATGCGTGGCGAAAATTTTGAGGATCCTCGGAGCTTGATACAAAAGATCATGCTATGTGCTCGCGAAAGCCACCCTGGTATCGTTCGTATGAAACGCAAGGTTGACGCATGCTTCTGGTGGCCCAGAATGTCACACAAAATAGAAAAACTTCTCCATGACTGCTCTTCATGCCAAAGGGCAGACAGGAGTTGAAGGCCGGTTTCATCCCCTATACAACCCTTTGACCATCCTATGCGACCGTGGACCAATATAACTCTTGACATCATGCGTCTATTTAGCTCAACGTCTCAGCATCAAAGGAACTGTTTGGTGGCGACCTGCTTTTACAGTAAGTGACCGGAAGTCCATGTGTCTGGAGAGGTGCCTACTGCCATTATTATTCCATGGCTGAAATACATGCTTTCCCACTTCGGACTTCCAGAGGAGATAACGATGGACAACGGGCCGCAGTTTACAAGCCACGAGTTTCATTCGTTCCTTCAACTTCACGCTATCTGGCACTCACGTACAACGCCGTATAATCCAGCGGCAAACGGCATGATAGAGCGGTTCAATCGATCCTTGAAAGAGAGTATCCAAACTATTCGCTTATCTGATACAGGTTGGAAGGATGCAGTTCTAAAAGCACTATTTTCTTACCGAACCGTACACCACCGAGCCACAGACAAAACGCCAGCTGAACCCATGCTTGGGCGTGCCCTTTCGGTCAAAGTTGAATACCGCACTTTCTATTCCTGCAACCAATAATTCCGACGAGTTAGATCATCGCCATCGTTATCAGACCACTTACCAGAAGCTTACTATGCCGCTCCAGTCTGGAACATTAGTGCGCGTGAAAATAATCGCTGCATCAAAAGGACAGCCCATGTTATCAGATCCGATGAGAATAACGCGTGCATGGGGGCCAGGCATTTACTGGCTGGAGGATGGCCGCACAGTCAACGCACGGAGATTATTCACAAGAATCAGACGAACGGAGCATATGCCACCAACCTTCCCTGACGAAACTACGCAAAGCACGCAGCTCCGCAGGACGAGACGAGAACAAAGACGACAGAATCGATATGGTTATGACGCATTGTATGATTAAGCGGAGAGGTGATGTTGTGTATTCTGTCAGAATTCTTGATGGCCAGTCTAAACAGACACGTGCACAAACCCCCCCCCCACACACAAAAGAGTCTAATTCTCTGCTTCCCTATTGGTTCATCCTTCTCCGTGCGACACCTTATTGTACTCACCCAGTTAAACATTTATCAGATTACAGCAGTTCGTTTACCGGAGTGAACGTCTTACTACTGCTCATGCATTTGAACATTCATACACAACAATTCCCACCCAACTGAGCTTCTGAAGAGCTCAAACGCCCTACTTGTGCGTTCATATCTCCTGCAAGTACTATAATATCTGAACTAGTAGCACTGCGTAGTAGGGCGTTCAGTTCGTGATAGAAAGTGTCCTTGACTGCATTAGAACTGCAGTCGGTGGGAGCATAAACGGAAATCACAAACAAACAGCGTTTTGTACTACTTTGTGAATTAACCTTAGCTGATGTCGTCAGACGGGCTGCACATAAACGGCTGTTCACCGGAATCCAATCAACCAACGATGACTCAGCCTTGGAGCTGAGAATGATACCTACACCAGCTTGACCCGTGAGTGCCGCATCGGCGTCTCCGGATGCGTGCAACCAATAACGAGAGGATAAGCCGGGTGCAGTCAATTCAATAACCCCGTTAGGGTCATTAATCCTAGTTTCGGACACACAACACACATCAACACCCAGTGTGTCCAAGGTGCTTGCGAGTGCAGCCTGCTGACCTGTTTGTCTTAGAGTGCGGGCGTTGAATGTCGGTATGGAAAAGGGACAGCGTGGCCTTATAACAGACTTATGCCGATAGGCGTCCGATAGGTGCTTTGGGATGATGGCTACAGACGGTACTACTCCAGTGGCACTTCGGTTGCTGTCAATTAAGCTGGGAATTATAGAAGGAAGATTAGTAATGGGGGGCCGGGATGGGAGTAAGAGAAAAGGTGGAAAAGAAAGAAGGGAGGCGCCAGCAGTAGCAAGTTTTCGCTTATCCGCCCTGCTGTATGCAGCAGATAAGGCGACCCTTGATAATCTGCGCGACGGCCGATGCAGGATGAAGTTTATGTTTGAAGGAAATGTCATGGTTTTATGTGGGCTGGGATACTGCCAGTAGTAGTTGGTAGTTTGATATCCCCGGTGCGACTGGGCTTGGTGTGAATGTTGACAAGATGCCTACTTTTAATGTTTTAATCCTAGTAGCTCCCAAACTGCATAGCACAGCCTAGTTCGGAACAACGTCAGACGCGTTTCACCCTATTGGAGCTCGTCAGCAGTGCGCATTCCCTCGGTCCCTACTGGGGATCGATCGCATGAGCGCTAGAGGCAGCTGCTTAACAGCTAGAAGCTTAAGCCACTGATCCATGGGGGACGTCGCCTGGGCTACACAATTTGCAAGCTAACTGGGGTATAGCCCAAACTTCGAGGTTAGCCACTGTCATCTGTTAAGGTGGTAACCTGCGTCGCACTGAAAGATAGCTCGTGCTATATTCCGGTTAGTTTGCAAATTGTGTAGCCTAGCCGACGTCTGCCCTGGTTCATTGACTTAAGCTGCTGGCTAATTGGCATCTGCCTCCAGCGGACATGAGGTCGATCCCCAGTGGGGGACCGAGGGAATGCGTACCACTGACGAGCCCCAGTAAGGCGAAATATGTCTGGTGCTGTTCCGGACTAGACTTTCCTATGTAGCTTGTGAACCACTGGGACGAAAAGCTTAGATTAAAATCCTCCTACTCATTAGTAAAGTGCCTACCTGTCGAAAAACTGCTACTTCGATTATACTGGTCTCAGGAGACAGTTAGCCTTTGCTGGGTGGACGGTGTCCATATTCCTCGTTACCTTATTAGACTCAAAAAGTGGCTCTTTTCACCCAGTTCCAACGGGCTATGGCCCGGGTACCGCCTTATTTACCTCTGGTACACATGATTCCTAAACTAGATAGACAGAATTGCTGCTGCTGTGCATGTTGAATGAGTGTGAGCCAACTCCATTGATAAAACTTGGCTCTCTTCCACATGCCTCCTGGTCTTATTCCTTCAGGTTTACACTGGGTATGGGGTGTGTGGATGGAGCTGTGATTGGTGCAGCGCAAGACACATATGCTGCCTCAGTAAACACAGCCGACCAGTGGCTGACCAATGTTGGCCCCAATGGACGGCAAATCCGGACACGGATGACAGCAGCCATGCACAATTTTCCGATTAGTTTTAAGATTGAATTTATAACTGATCTATAGCAGGTGAGGCCACACGCCTGGAAGATTATCCAACTCCGGACGAGTCATTGCGACATCATACCGTAGTCATCGCAAGCACCTTTTAAGAGTCGGGATTTGGAGTAGCCGCCGTGTACCACGAATATCACTTATTCTCGCTTGGTGCCAACGTTTATTTTGAGTTAGGTCTTTGTAATTCCCAGCACCAGGACCCTATCCGAACTGAAGCGTTTCCGGTATTGCTAGCTCCAAACACTGTACTTGATCACGAATTTCATACACGTTTGCAACTTTCAGTCAGAAGTGCAAGTGGAATCCTGGATGTAGTAGTTGACGACTGACGCTTCAAATGATAGGCGTTTGATTCCTCGAGCAGCCCTTGACAGAACAGTAGTGGTTCCTTTTGTTTGATTGCAAAGTACTCATCGTTTACCTCTGCCTGAAGAGTTCAGGAAAAGATCAACTGTTGTGGATTGTGATTGTGGCATGGGGCAAAACCAAAGCATCTAGTAGTTTATTCTTTTGACAGGGCGGAAGTAAAGCTTCAACACGGCAGTCACGTTTTTCGAAACCTTTGCGCAACATGGTCGAAACACACCACAGTCTGTGACTTCGAACTTGCATTTAACGCAATGACAAAGTGATCGTTCATTATCAAGGAGGAGGTTGAATATCTGAAAACTGATTAACCTCTATAAATGTCAGGTTGTTTTCATTATATTATCGCCGTCTCTAACAGTTAAGTTCGTTTTAGTTGAGCCAACGGAGGAAGCATTCACTGGAAAGTCTTGAAATCACATTGCTTGTACTAATTAATGACGAGATAATGATACTTAGGCTCACTTTACTAAGTCATCCCTCAAGTGAGCATTTCGCGTTCATTATGTTTGGAATAATCAGATGGTAGTTTCCGAGCAGAAAGTGGCTGTGGAAGAAAACGACACATTGGTTATTTGCTAGATTGTATCGGGTTAGTGCAGGTGCACCACTGGAGGTCTGTGATGATGTAGGAGCAGAATTAATGCCAACTATCTTGTTGATACCTGTCTCAGGCTAGACAAACCTTGTGGAAAATCTGGCAACTAGCCAAACTTCATTGCCGTTGATCATGCCCAAAACTCCACACAACATATTGTGGGTAGCCCAATGTTACATTTGTAGAAATTTCCTATCATAAGCCTCAACTGGATCAGTTTCCCATTGGGTAGTTGTTCGAACTATTAAATCAGTGACCATAAGAAGCTTCATCAGTCCAAAACGCTAACAGTGATAGCTGGCCAGTGAACATTAACCGCCTTCCAATTCACGCAACCGGTATGCTGGGTGTTCACTTTCTTTTTCACAGACTGCGTATTCACCAGTCTCAGTGACATCAGCGAAATACTTGTTTAGCCAATTAAAAGCACATAGGTAATGAATTTCCCAATAAATGTAATGACTGCAAACAGATTCACTCTGCTTATTCCCACATTCACAAGATTGAATCTAGGTCAGAGCAACTTGGAGAGCGTTTCCATTAGTCTACTGTGTCGTCGGTGCTTCCAAAATTGTCTGTATCTCCATGACGCCTGTTAACTACGCTTCGATAGACTGATGTTGGTAAAACTTCGGCTCAGTAATCCAACCCCTTCCTGTATCATAGGTAGATGATGGTAGTGACTCCGTTTGTTATACAGATGCTTTATGCAAAACTCTACAATACACTGCTGTGCTTTAATACTATAATAGTCGTCGCCGTGGCCTTCAGATATAAGCTATCACAAGACTTGAAGATGTTTCGATGGCGCTGCTTCCAATTCTGACACACTATAACCGGTTTCGTCGTAATTTGGACCCATCAGATGGCGATAGCTTGCGCCAGAGGGAACTCAAGGCCTAAAAGTTAACGGCTGACGCCTTGATCACTTGCCACTTAGCTCCGTGAGCAACGTTTGGCACAGCGGTAAGGAATTTCAGGTTGGATTTGGAGTATCCGCCATGCGGTTGGACTGCGACTACCAATCTCTACTGAAAACTCGGTTTACTTTGTAGAACACCTTGGTCATTCTGATCACAAGGACCGCATCTCTAATAGAGCTGTTTCGATGCTGCCGCTCCCAACATTGCCTCCCTAGGACCAGTCTAGTCGTGGTTTTGAAGTCCTCAGTTGGGTAGCCTAAGCTGGGGTGGAACTCAGGACCTAGTTCCAAGGATCAAAACATTACCCATAGTTCAGCTACTTCTAGACTGCACACATGTAACATCCAACAGTGACCTGAAGATATTTGCTAATGTGCAGTCAGTGAAGATGGCCGGACGATAAACTGGTCATCGGTTTGTACGGAGAACTAAAAGTTGCAATGAATTTACTCCTTGACCTGCAGGTAAGCTTGGATTAAACGTCTTTTTATGACTGCCAGCTGGTAACACCGCCTATTTCGACCGGTCTTGTACTTAGTTGCACTCGTTAGAAATGGATACGAGAACTGCTACTCGAAACCTGAAAATGGTGGACGGAACCTCTGGCCTTAAGTCATTGAATCGATGACAAGACTTGTCACAAAGGCCATGCTAATTTAACTGACCGAAGCTCAGTTCAGTAAGGACCACGGCTCAGCACGGAAGTACACGTCACAATCCATTCACTCAGCGTGTTTTAAACTAACTTCTCCAATGTACATTTGATTCGGTTGATCATGACTGTCTGGGGACGTGGCTGTATTTCGAAAATTTGCCAGAACCATTTCTTGCGTTCCTGAACTTGTTACTGCGACTTACAGGACAGTGAACACATTAGCTGAGAAAACCACAGTTACTATATGGCTCTGTTAAATCTAAGACGTGTAATGGGAAAGATTGTGCTCGAATCTTAACTCTATGCTTGAACTGTGGTGGAGATTTCAGCCGGCAAAACGAGCTGGCTTGTTAGCGATGTGCAACCTGCGGGAATACCAGTACTTTGCACTGTAACTGAGATATAATAAATGTACGTTTGGGACATTATATTCCTGCTGACATTTAATCTACCGATGACCGTAAATAATGCTTCTGATATTGTGCGAACACTGAATATGTAGTGCTGAGGTACACCAATCGGCTTGACGAAATGCTATATGATGCTGCATCGACCAGTGCTGCCAAATGGGGTATTGAATACTGCAGCTAGAGAGCACGATGATATACGTTTGTGTTGGGGCAGCAATATTCCCCCGGCCAAGCAAGCGGAACTTATTTTTTATTGCCGCAAATTCACAACGCATTTCGGTTCTATAACGTCCTACTCTGGTGCGATACAGTGGCGAAATCTGTAACCCACAAAGTGGGCGTTTGGGAATTGATTGAATTCCGACACCGAGTTTACATCGACCACTTTCTCCGGCAAACAGTTCCAACGTTTCACCATTCTAAGCTGGAAGCAAAGAGGCAGATCCATCCGCTTTAGGTCCGGCCCCACAAGCTTCTACCGGTGCCCGCGAGTGTTGCTTGTTGCTAGAACGTGCGGCAGCGGTCTCCGCGTAGGGAAGTCACCAGACGCAATATCCGGTGCTTCATAATGCGGTCAACGCTAAATCGGCGATACGAGAGGGTGTACAGCCACATTCTCCTGCATCAGCCTTCGTACGACATACCTGTTAAACCGGAGCTGAGCTTGGAAGCTACATGTTAAACATGTCCATTTTACACCTCGCCACAGGCGATGGGAGACTAGGTGGCATCCGTACTGGAGCACTGACCTTCTGATGAAAGCAGAGGGGCTAATGGCACTCTCTTCGGTCCAAGTACTGAAGCTGTATTTGAGTGCAAAGTGCATGTGTTGTCAGTTTCCATGTAGCTTGTTCGCGTCGTCCGCGAACTTCAAATCGCAGATTGAGTATGGTCAGCTCCTTCACGAAAACTGTGGGATGTGGCGGTTGGCCGGTCAGAGTATATGTATACCCATCACCACCGTACTCGAAGATAATAAAAGACAACTTCCTTTGGATGATCGGCAGACAAACAATTGCAAACCACATCGATGTATGGTCGAGATTCTGCTGAATAACTTCGCAGTCGTCTGGAGCATCGTTTACTCTCAAGATAGTTGAGTGGTCTGTAACTAAGCTACAAGGTGACAGAAGACGTTGAGTTACTTAGTGTGTGAATCAGGAACAAAGCAGACTTCATTACTGTACCTAGGGGTTAAGCATTAATGTAAGGATACCAATAAGTTAGATGATCATTCCGCGTAATAAGGAAGTCGACGGTCCACTGGTGCGGAACCACCAACACCACACAACTTCAGTTTGCTTAACAAGACCTTATGGTTCCCCTTATCAAGCGTTATACTGAAATAAATATGGGTCAATTCGATAGACTTCCCTCGGTTTACTGCTTGAAAGCATGCGTGCCTCGTCCCGAGCAAACTGGTGATGTATGAGCCATCTTTCATGAAACCGTTATGTACATGCGTCAGGTTTTTCGATTACATCAGCTACAGCAGACCCTACTTCACGATCACCTCCACTACCTTGGCCAAACTTGGGGTCGGGTAGGTTGGCAGGCAACTGTTAACCTTGATTGGGTCACTGCCCTTCCGAATCGAATTCATTACTGAGCGTTTGCGGTCGATTGGAAATGCGTCCTCGGACATCGACCTGTTGAACAGATCCGTCACTGCAGGCCAGACCATGACTGATAGGGACTCGAGAATTTACGATTGGAGCCATTCAGGATCGGCAGGCACTGTGCTGTGAATAATGGATTGGGCCACCTAATATAGCATAGTCAGCTGCCTTCGCACATATGTTGCCCGAATGCATCGGCTCGCAGAGTCAGGTAGGTTAAACTCTAACCTTAATGGACTGATAAGAACGAAAGAACGTAATGAAATTGACTGAAAGATTGTGTTCTAACTGCTGAATATCGTATTATAGGCGCAAGTAGAAAGTTAACTCAGTACAACCCCATCAAACTACAGTCAAAAATGTCACAAAAGCTATCTGGTACCTGCAAATCTTCTAACCGTGTTTAAGAATTTGTGGGGCGTTTAAAAACGTCTGCTTTACAGTATCACTGGGCCCACAAATGTGAAATGTCATTACCAATGTGCAGTTGTTCTTTGAATAGAATTGTGATGAAATGCAAATCAAAAGATTTTTTGAACTGGTTGTCCTCCACGACTTGTTCTGGCGCACTGTTCCAAACGTTTACCGCCCTCAGTTCGAAGCACAGTGGCACGAAACGCCCATTATGGCAAGCAGCACAAGCTTGTAACGATATTCTCGTGTGCTGCATGGACGTTGCAAAAGAAGCAGCGGCCACAACATGGGAAAATCACTGAGATGTAATATGTGATAGTTCGCGATGAGATCGACTCGTAGCCAAAGATGGGAGAACTTGTAGATGCCTGATTTCCCGTACCCGTCTTTCTACTCCAATCCTCGTAAGCTCGTAATGAACCTGGTATGGACGCGTAGGACTGGTCAAGTCTTCTCTGCATCGCCTCCGGTAATTTGAACTGTAGGCAGACAAACCGTACTCCGGTGTTGGTCTTAGGATGGAAGAGAAGAGCGAGTGACACTTTCTTCAGACCAAGTACAGAAGCCGCGTTTGAGTACCCAAAGCATGCGAACTCCGTTACGATATAGCATGTTTGTGTTGTTGACGGATTTCAAATAACAGCGCTATGTCCTTCACGAAAGGTGTGGCTTGCAGCGGTTGACCTTCAATGGTGTGGCTTCGGCCGTCACCACTACCTACTATGTCAAATTACACAATTCATGTTGGTTGTGGCCAATAATGTTTCAGCATTGTGTCTAATAATGATTAGGTACATAGCGCTTAAACAGGGAAAGCACTTTACTGGGTACTACATTCATCCGCCCGTTACATCAGCGACATTTGTTTGTGTGTTCGAATGCTGGCTATACAACTACGAAACTAAGTGCTTCCCCGGGACCAGAGAACGGAATTAATGTGAGTAAAAAACCAGGTATGATTAAGATTTATGTTAAATATAAAAAGAAACGACAATACTGCATGGGTTGGTTTATCAGCATCTGGTGTTTAGGTAACATACTTAGTCTTATGGCACGGTTTCTTTCAGTGGACGCCGAGTGCTTTGCTGCGAGTGCGGGTGCCGAATGGCCGTTGTACTCATAAATTTTGCTAGGGGCACAGTAGAATGGGCATACAACCACTATCAACCCCAGCGATGCTGAATCCGAGGAGATTTAGGCGGCGATTAAGTTGAGACACGTGGTTCAGCTGGACATTTGCATGTTGCGGAATGTTTATTCTTGTGTAGATTTTCACGTAGTCAGGTTCAGATAAGTCTCTGTGATACAAACATGCATTTACATTGCGCCATATAATCTACTATGTCCAGGCCTCAACTTAACAATACTCATCAACCTGCTCGTTCTCACTTCCTGCATATCATTTATTAAACACTGCTACTGTAAAATTGGATCTGTGCATCACCACACAAGTGAGCATTGTCATTGCCTTTATGTTTCTCACTGATTACGTGAGCTGTAACCGCTCCCCAGAATACTTTGTATGCGCACATTTTATTCCCATTTCAGATTGTCGCTGTGCAACAGTGCAATTAACTAGGCAGGTATGGGCGGTAACCATAAAATAGACCAGTTCCAGAATCTGTCCAGGGCATGCTGAATGGCGTCAGAACCCCCAGAGACATTTACAACATTCCACAGATTTAGACCATGATCAAATAATAGCGATGGTGCCCCAGAGAGATCGTTTACATAGATAGAGAACAGCATCGCACTAAGGGCTTAGCCGTGGGACACCGCTAAGGGTCCTTTGCCTAAAAGCTTAGCTGCGACCCACGCGTACAAATTGATGTTATTCTTGCAAGAATGGAGATACCTAGTAAAGGGGGCGGCCGGATACCCCGTTGGAGCTCAGCTTTTGTGATAGCCTCAAGTGAGGTACTGTGGCAAATGCTTTCGATAAGTCCACGAAAGCACGTCCACTACGTGGCGCTTGTTCACGCCCTCAGCCCAAGTTCCACGAGCAGCCAACAAATACGTCAGACATAAAAACCCCTTCCGAAATCCGTGTTGTGCACTACTAAGTAGATTACATCTATTCAGGTGCCTTTCCAACCAATCTCTCAACAGCTTCTCAAGCAGTTTGACTACGACGCTAGTCAGACTGACTGGCCTATAATTAGCTGACAGACTCCTGTCTCCATTTTTGAAGATAATACTGATAACAGCCGCCTTCCATTCAGAAGGTAATGTACAGTCCTGAAACACGGTTGTCAGCAGTCCACTTGAGTTCCCTGTCAAATCATGCCGAAGCTTCGGGGGAATGGAATCAGGTCCAGCTGCTTTAGTAGCATTCAGTTCATGTAGCAGCCTAAGGAGTTGCGCATTCACCACAGTAAATTCAGTCACATAAGAACTCTCTGGGACTCTGGGGACAATTCCAACGCTAGTTAACACGGCCACACGTACAAAGGTCCCTGCACACTGCTCACCAAGTACACAAGCCTTGTCAGATTCCATATACGCATGAGTTCGATCGGACCGCATCAAAGCTGGAAATGCGGAGTTTGAAACATGATGCCTTAACCTAAGCGACGAACTGCCTCGGATTTTTTATAGCTCCATCAGCCAATCACTTTTTGTACAACAGCCCAGCTTTCCTCAAGTGTTGTTTATATTTATTTGTATCCTCACACTGCCTATCCTAGGTGCTATTTGATGGGGCGGCTCGGTAAGTCCTCCAGCACCTAGAAGGATTCTGGAGCAGGTGCTTGCCAGTGGTATCTCTCCACGGCGACCGTGCTCGGGTCCTTTTTCTCCTCGCAAGCGGGCGATAGGGAGCAGACACTTCCGTGAGATAAGACTTAAATTTATTCCAGGCTGCCTGAACCGTATCGACCACCGAGATTTCGCAACGCAAGCACAAGTCATTGGTGCGCATTGCTTGACAGTTCGCACCCCATATGTTTGGATATGGCTCAGCGATGCTCTGGTGGCATCTGGAAAGAGCACAGCTGAAGGATAAACAGGCATACTCACTGGCACCTGAAGGAGAGCAGTAAGCGATGTCGACCAGGAAGTCTAGTGACTTGGCAAAAGTAAAGTCCAAAATAGTACTTGGACATCCATGTACCTAGTGGGAGGCCTACGAACTGAAGCAACGGTGCTTGTGGCGTAAACCCAAGTTGATAAGCCCAAAAGTACCTGACGCTGAATTGGAAAAACCATCTGCCCAGCAAACTTCCAGTAGGTTGAAATCACCCAGTATCAAATACCTGTTTGCGGATTGTGAGCGAAGAAATTTAAGTACCTCCTTCGATGCACGCCCAGGGCTTCTATACACAATTACAACTGTAAGTTTAGTCAAGGAAGTGCTAATCACTACCGACAGAGCTTCGACAATTTTGTCTACCAGCTGAAACATGCAGATCCGCAAAACGTCAAGTTCATAGTTAACCTAAATGGCGATAACCCCGCCTTGCCGGCCAATGAAGCGATCGCATCTAAATAGTGCGTAGCCAGACAGATGTACCTCACCGTCCGTGATAACGTGAGACAGCCACGTTTCAGTGAGTACTAGTATATCGGGCTAAGGCCCATCTACAAGCAGCCCTATCTCGTACCTCTTATTCCCTAGGCATGCACATTGCTTAGCAATATCTGAAGGCATTTGCAATGTCCAGACATGGATCATGCGCTACCAGTAAGGGCACTGACCGGGCGGAAAAGGACCGTCAGCCACCAGAAAACCCACTAACGGGAGACCCTGTTCACCGGCCGCTCGTTTGCTTTTGAGGTCCTTGATGGCCTCTTTTACCTTCAGCCTACTTTCTAGAGTGAGGTCTGGCGGAACGCTACAATCAATACCCTTCAGTTTGAAAGCAAACAGCAGCAGCGCGTTGTGTTCCTCCGAGGTGGATAGGACTACACGAAGCAAGTGCGATCGAGGGTTTTGCTAGTTAACCGGGACGTCACTCAGTCTAGTCACTCTCCTTGAAAGATCACCGGGATTCCCCGAGGAAGAAGCACTGTTGCGCAGATTTTAAACCACTGATGGTCTGCCAACATGTTTTCAGCAGAAAGGATGGCAGTGGATTCCCGCGCATCGCAGAAGATCACGCTGCTATCCATGAAAGAATCACATAGACGGGCTTTTGAGTTTACGTGGTCAGAAATCTGCTTAGCCGCAAACAATGAGAGTGGATACACTTTATCAGAAAACACTAAAGCAACTGCAGCGTCCGTTTTGTGCTCCGGCTTTTTTGACTCCTGGTTCTTGAAGTTTTCCAAACTGATCTTAAGATTTCGGCAGTTTTGTACCACTTTTTCCTTTAACCAACGGTCGAAGCGCCTCACCTCTCAACGTCCATGTCAGTCTCCAGGACTTGTTTTTCCGGATGACAGGGCGTGGTGCCTAGATCAGACACCTCCGTGGTGTGCTTAGCAGGCGATGGCGACCTCTGGTGCCTTTCACTCACTGCTTGAAAAGCCTTAGGTTAAGCTTCCGTAGCGGGCTAATGTGACTTGCTGGTCCTCTTGCATCGCACTTTAGCGGGTTTGTTGGTCAGTACTACAGTATCTTTCTGAGTAGAGACAGTGTTACCGAAAACGCGGCGGTGGATTCAAGCAACACGTAAAACCCCTGGATCAATTCAAAAGTCAGGGCCGTAAATCCGCTACGGTGCTATTTTTACAGAGGAGTAGGGCAACAAAGTAAGTACCAACCTTGACCATGTCGACCACAGATGTACAATAGTTCTGTTCTCAAATTAAAAGTGGAGGTTCAAACAAAACCAAATGCCAGCAACAATTAATTGAAGTCCAAACAGTCACACGACCGACTAAGCATTCAGTCAGCTGCGATTTAAAGCAAAATCCAATCAATCAACCGTGAAATGTCATCCGACAAGAGCCAGTCACAGTCTGAAACAAGGGAACAGATTGAGATTTGGGACATGCTTCGGTGGAATCCAACTGACTGTTTTGTCCGTTACAGCCAGAAATACTGACAGCAGTCTCTTCTTCATTCAGATTTACGTCAACGAGTGCTTTCGACACGGCTGTTGGCACCACCAGTTGCCCAACATAGCGTATTCGCCCCTTTGGCTTCACCAGGCTGAGATCACTGGAGACCGCAGGTGCCTCTATCAATCACTTACGATGGAGAGTGACGACCACATTGGTGACCGCTGTGACGGAATTCTCCAAAGTTTGAAGACTGGCATCAATGGCTTCGACGTTCCTACCGAGGAGCCCCAGAAGGCTTTGACTGCATCCACTTCTGTCGCTGGTAGATACCATGGTGCATTGCTCAGCATCCAGATCAGTGCACCGTTGGTGATACCAGCGTTTGTAGTAGTCGCACTGTATACCGCCAGAATCGTCAGCCACCGACAAAGCACAGTTTGTGCTCCCGAAAGCGGCAGTAGCCTCTACACCCGCACGCGTGCATAGGGAGACAGACATGATAAAGTGGAAAACAACAAAAATCGTAAACAGTATACGCAGTAAAACGAGGAACAGCAAAATGGGAAAACCGGGTGTAAAACGGGTTGGTTCTCAGAAAAACCGTAAAGGTTACAGGCAGACGTCAATGAAAAGCTTGGTACAATACAACTTAATCGATCCAAGTTGCCTTGGATCAAGGTGAAGTTGACAATAGCCATATTTCTATTCAATTGTTTATGCAAACACTGTCTTCGCGAATATTCTAGCCAAAAAACTCGATTAGTAGGGCAGGCCAATACATATGAATTAACATGTTAAGATCAAAAATATCTTGCAAGCGCGGTCAGTTTGGATGAGAATTTGCGGTAGTCTCTAATCGAATGCCACCTTGTGTCAGCCGTTCCAGTAGAAAATTTGATGTACCCCAGATCCGTCTGTACAACTGTTCCTTCTTTCCAGATCTCATCCAAAAGTTCCATAGCAAAGCCTGTATAATGTTCACGCACTTATTCACATTTATTCGCCTGGGTTACGCAAATAGAGCAGTATTTCCATATAATGAATACCTTAAAAGTCCTCACGAAACCTAACCCACTTTTAGTAATCGTTCTCTTGATCCTACTTCCAATTAGCTGCATAGCCCTTCACCGTACTGAAAAAGGATCGTAAAAGTGTGAGAACGAGCTCTGTACCAGAGGCGGTTTGGTGTTTCTGGTCTTTTCCTGTGCTGACCAGAACAGGGCTAGGCTAATTGACAGTTACCGCCAACGGTGCATCTGTGAAGGCTGAGACGTCCATGGGGAAAGGCGGATTGTCTCGTGCATTTTCAATGGGTCTATTCTGTCTAGTTAAACTATCTTATGGGTTAAGACTAAGTTGATGCTCGTTGTCCGTGACAAGTTGGTCGTGTCCAGACGTGTGTGCACGTGATTGGTGAGACACACTGGCAGGCTGATCGATCGGTGTGGGTGGCTTATCGGCGAAGGTTGATCACTGGAGCTGGATGCAAATGCTTGTTAAACGTTGGGACCCAATTGCTCCGTAGCTGCGATGGAAAGCACCATATATGAGCAAATTTGGACTTTTCGGGCGGATCCGTGATTGCTTCATCGGACACAGTAGCACTGCAGGTCAAGTAATTCAAAGGTGACAAGGTTGTACGCGTCAGTTTGAGTACTGTAGTAGTAAAAGGTCTAAAAGTGTTGGCATAGTAATCCTCAGGAGACGATTCTATTGTTTCTCACAGGAGGGAGTAAATGAGTGCGACCCGTTTAGACTTAAGCTTAACGTGTTGCCAAAATATATAGAAGAGTTGTTCAGTGAGGACAAACAGCGCCAAAACGATGTGGCGGTCCAGCACTGTGGTGGTTGATTGACTGCAACAGACCTACTTAATCGCGGGTATTTATGAAGTAATGCAATTGGCCCTCTTTTGGCTTGTGCGTTATTAACATGCACCGGATAGCGAGTCCCCATCGAAATCACCTGCCAAGCCAGATTATTTAATTCTAACGTGCAGACAGTTTGGTGTACCTCAAAACGTTCCGACAGTAAATGCAACAAGAATCCTAAAAACTTGCTAAGTCTATTCAGTGATTTTCCAAGCTTAGTAGTGTTTGACTGAGAAGAACCCTAAGAATTTAATTTGTGTCAATGAAATCCACTTCATGCAATGAAATGTACCTGATAGACATAGTGCCTTGAACATTCACACGTTTGTTAATCATGTTGAGATACAATATTATAGTTCCTGTGTTTCAATTACAGGTGTATGCAGCCACTTACGATCTGTTGAGCTGTACAAGCGAAAGTGCAGGAATGCTTGTCCGCATAACTTTAAAAATGTCAAGACACTCTTTGATGACTCTAAGACGCTCAGTCCACTGCATTGAAGCGTAACCCTTTAACTTTACATATGTTACAAATTATGCGACATTTGAGACGGTGATTTAACGTTTATTACATATGTGAATTAAATGTTACTCGCCACTTCAGTACAAATGTAACGTTTGCTAGCTTTGCCGTCAACTCTGTGTTGAGGATAATCGAATGCCTTAGTGTCTAGAAGTCTGTTTCTTGTTAATTTCTGTCCCACTTTCACGGCGTACTAAATCACATCAGTGGCTCCAACAGCAAAGCCGATGAATCTAACTTGTCGTGCCGAAAGGTTTGCTTGTATGCCACGGTCAAAAAGCCTCAGCTGAATATTTACTCGTCTAGGGTGCATACTGTATTCTCTTGACTTGGATAATGCTTGTTACTTACTGCAACCTCTATTCATCACTGGAAATGGCTACTTTGACAGCCGCCGGACTGGAAACTTGTTCAAACTATTTCAATTTTCCCCGGATGGTCTGTTTATGGTTGGTAGAACTTCACCTTATCCCTGTGGCATGGGCAAATGACAACTAGCTAAAGTTCACTAATAGCATTGCACATACACACATGCTCCGTCATTGTCGCGAATGGTCCACATTCTCAACTCTGGAAATGGATACCTGCTTGTTACTCGCCTTAAGAAGGGTAACATGCCCTAGGTGAAACCATGTCCTATGCCCTGGGGATTTCAGTGTACACTATCTGGAGGTATTGGCATCCGCAATGGCCATTCCAAGGCCGACCTGCATGAATTTATCCCATACATTCCTTTGTACAACCATGCCACTTCACTCGAAATATTCCGGTTAACCGACAAATCGACAGCACTGAAAATTGTTCGCACAAACACAAAGTTCATAGCCGACTAGATATTAATGAAAAGTACATCAAATCTCAGCGACCATGCAGTTAAAACCTCCATGTAGGGTATCCAACTAAAATATGGAAGTAACTCCCACTATCATACACGATCAAGTCGTAAAACTCGCAGAGGCGTCCACTCGGAAGTTGTCGAATAGCATTCTTTTAGAAAGCTTTGGATAGATTGTATTTAGGACTCAGTAACGTGATCACTAGAGCCCCGGGAATCCAGCTAATTGTTCTGCAAGTGTCATCAACTCTCAGAAGTAGGGCTCGAAAATGCAAGGCAGTAAGGGGTGCATAAATTGCTAGCCAGTAACCAGTGTACCACATTTGTTCTTTAGATCAAAGTTACTTATAAACTGCGTAGCCAGGAATTTTTAGGCCATCAACCACCTGCTGTACAGGCAGGTCAACGGACTTCGTAAAGTGAATCATGGCATTCCTCAACTTTTCATATCAGGAAGTCAGGAGGCAATGGGCCGACTAGGCGGCCAAGGCCCTGCAGTTAAAATACGCTTCAATGCTAGAACGCGCAGCCTGCCCTTGTCAAATCCTACTCTCCAATTTACCTACTTCAAGATGTACACAAGTAATGTTCAGCACAGCAATTGTGCTAAAGTAGCTGCTCACATTGCGCTCTAATAATTCTCCGGGAGCCGACAATTTCCCTCTCAGTCACTAACCGTTACGGTTACTAAACCAGTTGAGTCCCTGTCGAAGCTGT
Source organism: Dicrocoelium dendriticum (assembly GCA_944474145.2). Lineage (NCBI taxonomy): Eukaryota > Metazoa > Platyhelminthes > Trematoda > Plagiorchiida > Dicrocoeliidae > Dicrocoelium > Dicrocoelium dendriticum. The sequence goes on from CALYDF020000326.1 coordinate 17,682, forward strand.
TCCAAAAAACTCCGCTATGAACAACTGGTCTATACTATGTAGAACTGAGGCATCATTGTTCCAATTTTAATGGCGGCAACCGTTCAGACCCTGCAAAACTTTCGCACCGTTACTGTCCTCACTTTACTCTTGAAGTTGCTAGTCGTGGTCGTCACTGAAGCGTCACTGGACGACCTAGAAAAATTCAGCGTTATGACCCCGGAGTAGCGTAGCTTCCGTCAACACCGGCCATATATCGCCAATCTAATGATGGGAAGAGGCAAATGGCAGGACCGAGATCGACATCATATACCTGGATTATTCTAAAACTCTCGACAGATTCGATCACCGCATCCTAGTTCACAGGCTACAGTTAAGGGATTGGAGATCCCATTATTGATTGGATTGCCAAGTTCCTTCAGTTAGATGGGCATCAGCTCGTGTTAGGGGATCACTCTCCAACCCGACTCAGATGGAATGTGGTGTTCCACAGGGTTCGGTACTGGGACCACGCATATTCTTTGTATTTATCAACGACTAGGCAACAAATATCGTCTTCAATTTCCTACTTTTCTGCGATGATATCTTTATATAGCAAGTAAATAATAACAATGAAGATAAGCTTATTTCATAATGACCTGGATTGCACTCAGGAATAGCCAACGAATACTCCACACCAGTTTAACACGGCTAAGTACAAGATGAATCACCTGCCTTGACAGCCGATGATCGCGCACGAATTTAGAGGACGCACGCTGCAGAAAGCCTCTCAGCAGCCTGCGATTGGGATACTGGTCCAGGACAATCTTGCTTGCTGATAGCAATCCGAAGAGACGTTGAGAGCCGATTATCAACGCGTGCGTCCTCTTCGCAGAATGTACAGTCTAGTTGAACCCCTCAGCCTTGCACACATGTTTAATGTCAACGTGCGACCGCACTTTGACTACGCCACCTAACCGTGGCACTAGTGGCAGAAGCAAGATCACGTTGCGTTCGACACTCCTCAACGAAGGACATAGGTAAACGTTAAGGATCTCTTCCATCTGCCATATCAGCTTGATTTGAAGTCCCTAGGTAAGTAACGCAATTGTTAGCGGTGTCTGATGGGACCTATGAATGGTTTATTAAATCCTAAAGGTCCGGAGCCATATTTGCCTCCGGCTGCTACTACCGAGCCATAACACCAAGCTGAGAGGTCATCAGTTAAAGCGGACCACATAACACAATCAACTGGAATGCCGTCGCAAATTTTCCATTCATGTGTCAGCAGTGGAACACTCACCCGCTTACGTTGTTTGCCTCCAGTCTAACGATAATTGAGTACTAAGTTAATGATTTATTGCGGTATTTGAACTTTATGTTATAATTTGCGTTAACCAGGGGGTTACATGGTCT
>CALYDF020000327.1:0-18997 GCA_944474145.2 Dicrocoelium dendriticum
GCAGAGGAGATACGATGGACGAGGAAGTTGACTGAATCGACACCAAACGAACACTTTTCTGCGTTGATCGTTACCCCGTGTTGAGATAAACCATCAAAAAGTGTTCGTACGTGGCGAATATGCTCTTCTCGTGAAGAGCTTGCGATTAAAATGTCGTCAAGATACGCGTAAGCGAAGTCTAAGCCGCGACAAACTTGGTCGATGAAACGCTGAAAAGTTTGCGCGGCTTTCTTTAGGCCAAATGGCATGCGCAGACACTTGAACAAACCAAATGGAGTCGTCACGGCAGTTTTAGCGATGTCCGCTTCGGCTATCGGAATCTGGTTGTATGCGCGTACCAAGTCGATGTTGCTGAAGCTATTTTTACCCGCCAGACTGGCGGTGAGATCCACTATGTGTGGGATCGGATAGCGATCGGGCGTGGTAACTGTATTCAAGGTTCGATAGTCGCCGCAAGGACGCCAGTCCTCCATGACCTTCTTCGGGACCATGTGCAGAGGCGACGCCCACGGGCAGTTAGACGGTCTAACGATACCGAGCTGAAACACGTGGTCGAATTCAGCTCGTGCTGCACGTAGTTTGTCAGGAGCAAGCAGTCTTGGTCGTGCGCTAACTGGCTGACCACGCGTGACTATGTGATGAGCGATCTCTACCGTGACTGGAGGAAGCTCTGCAGCTGGTCGTACCAGTCGCGGGTATTCAGACAGTAGGTTCGCATAATCTGACGGTACATTGGCGATTCGAAGAACGGGACTGATTATCGGAGCGACCGTAAGAATGCCTTCAACCCCTAGTTTAGTACGATCGCCTAAAAGTCTGTGGCGATCAGCATCAACAAGCAAACCAAAATGTCGGAGGAAGTCGATACCGATAATTGCGAAGGGTACAGACGCAACTATGAAGACCCACTGAAAGTCTCGGCGAAGATTGTGGTCCAGGTTCATCATGTGCTGACCGAATGAAGTTATGGGAGAACCATTGGCCGTACGCAAATTGTACGTGGGCTGTGAGTGCTTGTCGTTAGCGGTCGCTGGGATGACGCTGACTTCCGCTCCCGTGTCGATGAGAAATGTGATGGAAGAACGTCGATCCTTAACGTAAAACAGTCGGTTTGCTTGGTTATTGAATGATACGTTTGTCATACTAGTATGCGGACTATACGTTTTCCCTGAAGCAGCTGGGTCGTGCAGGGAGCCCGACAACGTCTATCTCTTCCACCGTAGTGGCGGTGATACCAACATACTTCTTCGACGGGCTTGACATTATCTGACTGAGAACTTGTAGGGAAAACGTTGCGCTTTCGTGCCGAATGTGACGTACTCGGTGCAGGCATAGACGAGCCGCAATGAACGGTAGCCAAAACGTGGTCAGCATTTGACCGTGGCACACGCTGCTTCGAAGAGTTCATTGCTGCTATCCTGCTGCGAAGTAGCGCAATTTACTCGTCTTTAGTGTCAGATCGGCCTAGCGACTGGGAACAAACATGAGATCCTGTTTTAATCGGTGAGAATACGTCACTGAAGCTACTGGTCGTCTGCTGCGGAAGACGTTCAAACGCAGCGTCTGCCTTGGTAGCTAATTCTTTCAGGGGTGTATCTATAAACATGGACAGCATTACCGGCAATGGCTCTGGGAGACGTGCAAACCATAGCTCCTTTATCCTTTCTTCGATGAAGAATAAAGGACCAGCGATGCGCTGAAGTTCGCAGAGCAACGCCTACGGCTTGCGATCTCCAAGCGTGAGACCATTGAGCTATTCAAATCGAGCTCGTGTGCTGGGCCGTAACTCTTTTATAATCGCTTGCTTCATTGTTTCATATTTCGCCTCATTCGATGGGCAAAGTAGAATGTCCTCAACCAGCGTCGCAACCGACGAAGGAAGGCATGGGACGAGCTGATTGTACCCCGGACGGTTCGCCGTAATGCCCTTATTCTCCAGTTCGATCTCGAATATCTTAAACCAAACCTCTGGGCTGTTCCAGGAAACTTAGGAACATCCAAAGTAAGCGTTTTTAAGCTGTGAAACGACTCAGATGCCACTCTCGAAATGTGAGTCGAAAAGATAAAGGATGAACAAAAACACGATCAAAGTACCAAAATTACGCAAGAAACCAATGAATACAGGTATATAATCGAGAACAAGGAACGAACTCACCAAAAAATACAAACAAGAAAAAAAGTTGAATTCGCGCGTGCGAATCGGGGTCACCAATTTGTACGACTAGTTAATACTAGTCCGAGACGATGCGCGAAATTAAGCGCAGATAACAGAAAGCAATTGGAGTCGGACACAGTGGATTGTATTTGATGGGCTACAATAAGAAGCGGACGGATGAAGCCAGAAGAGAGCAAACACGTGAGCGCGGGCACTTACAAGGCTGTCGTGTGTCGAGCCGGTTGTAAGGACGATTAAAACAATAAGGAATAATGTACAATCGGTCAACAGATAAATTTTACATTAAAGATGGCAGTTATTTTTTGGGGCGCTACAGTGTCCACTCGTCACATAAGTGCGTCCTTTCACCCTTAATTGGTGCATTTTACTTGTCTGTTTTATCCTGCAACCGCGGTCTGTCGAGCTTTTACTTGTTTTAAGGCTCTTGTGCATTCTCGCTGCAACCTTGCTGCATTGTGTTCCAAATGATAGGAGATAGAGTTCATGAATGACCAATCTCGGTCAGCATCAAGACCTGCGTCCGCTATATAGGGGGCCATACAACATTACTTCCCGTCAGTACGTTTATCAGCTGTCTTTAGGAGTATGAAAAACAGTAAAAATCAACAATTTCACCTTCCATTCAACAACCAAAATTGTCTGTATGAGGTAAAGGAAATTCCTACCCTTAATAAGCAACCACGTAGTGCACAGTGTGAGCAGAGTCATTTTAGTCGATATCTGCTACCGCTGACCCAGAGAAACAAACTACTCCTTAGCCAGTTCGCAACCCATTAGGGTCCAAAATTGTTTTACCAGTTACCAGTATTCTATCAGTGATGTTTACCTGTTGAGTTAAATTCCGAAGCAGTTTCAGATTATAAGCGATCCAGCTGAAGCCTGTGGAGTCTTGCTCATAAATCGTCACATTCCGAATGGTGTGACCTTGCGAGTGATCCAAATAGAAAAGATTCCGTATGACATGTAGAAATACTGTATTCTGTTAACCTCAAACATTAAACCTCTGAACACTCCTAGTGAAGAGTTCGGTAAGTCAGAGTAATCCACGATAGATGTGCCCTGTTACACTGCATCATAACCCAATGAACTTGATGAAAGGCGTAAACAAGTGCCCGTACGGGAAATGTCTACCGATTTTCATTGACGCACCATAAATTGCCGCACATTGCGCGCCCTGAGAAATCCCCGAGGAATTCTAACGGCAGTTCGGATATCCAATCGGATCTCACAAGATGCACCGACGCACAAAAGCGCGGCGTCTGTGAACAACAAATGACACTGTGCTGCATGTTTCTCTGCGATGAGGCGCAGACTACCCACATGTGATTGATCGACACATCCTGGTCTGTGTTTGAGGTAAAGGTTTCGTGGAACACTGGAAGCCTGTGGACTCTGTACTGACTGATGGCCAGCCGTAGCACTGAAGTTATCGTTACGTACAGGGTCTACTGTGCTAAACAATGGATATCGCGTTGTCGGACCAAGGTACACGTGGTCCAAAACTGCCGCACACCTGAGCAATAAGCTTTCAATGTGTCCGTAGTTGTATCAAAGGTAAAGTTAAAACACAGTTATGGTGGGCACGCCGGTAGACTGAAAACTAGCTTCCAAACAAGCACTGTAGGAAAAAGCAACACTTTCCACTAAACCTTTCACATTAGGAATGATAACGACTTAGTAGAGGAGTATTTTCTCTCTCTTAGTATTTTGGTTTCCTGTTTTGTGATCCAAGTTCTATCTGAAATTTCTCTGTCCTAAATAACCTACCATACCTAAAGATTACCCGGTTGTTTCAGTTAAGTTTAGTGCAGTTGCTAAATCATAATCCGGGCACCAAAATGCCTTGGATGCAGTTACCACGATTCGTGTCGCCAGATTAGTAATAAGGAACAAGGATAAGTAAATGGGGTTAGAGTCAAATATGGCATTAACAGAATGGAAGCAAGAACGAGGTGCATGAAGCCAATCGCACTGAAGTATGAACAGCTAAACGCAAGAGAACGAATCCAGGGGTAGCACTGACTCCAACAATGCACCACGTCCGATGAAGAGTCTATCCATTGATTTGGACTAGCACAAGGCCTCCATCTACGAAGACCTGCTTGACCGATTCTCTCCGTCAATTTCTTCATACCAATATGTTCAACTTGGTGCAATGACAGTGTATACTGCTCTCCGAGGAAGGTGGTTAACTGATGTACGGAGTACATGACCTAACCAACGTTAGCGCTTGAACTTCAACAGACACTGAGTTGAGGCACCAGAGGGTTTCTTGTCAAAAACCAACTGGTGGACCTCAGCATTGCTCACCCTGTGTTCCGATCAGATCGAATCAAGGAAATGTGGAGCTGACAAAAGAACTGTCTCCACCTCGTCTGCAGACTGAACTGCCAATTGAAGTAATCTTAATTCCTTATAGAGAACTAAGTTAGCGTGGCGGACAATGAAAACCAATATGGCCGGTTTAGGTAGGATTTTCATTTCCTAACATATACGTTTCCACTGTTTCAGCTCGTCCAATAACTTGCCCATGATTGAGCTTGCTTTCGACTCAGGAACATTAAAACATCTTATCTTTAACCAGTTCTGCTGCTTTTTAGTGTTTACAATTATAAAGATGGGTGTGTTTCTTTCTCTGGCGGTGTGCTAATCGGCTTTCTCTGTGCCGTAGTAGCGTTCGTGCTATTTTAACCAATCTTTGACGCGGTTACCGACGTGGCCATTCGCTAAGGTTTACCTTTGGACGCAGCAGCAATAGGCGCTTATGTTGTCAGGCTTTCGTCGGCGGCGGCTTAGCGTGCATGCAACGGTTCTGGGTGTGACACAGTTTCAATTCGGGGAACAACTGCTTCAGCCACGGTTGGGGTAACCGCGTTGGGCTGAGAAAGGTTGTTCCTCAAATTGTTGAATTACCTGCCTGACCAAGTCTCTCGGTCAGCTGGGTGGCAGCCCACAAAAGTAGACATGGCGGAGCAAATATGGTCTTTTCATATTTCGTGCATTGGACTGTCTGTGGACCAATTCCGCGTAATTCAAGGGATTCAGTACGATATTCTGAAGACCATTTGTAAGCCATGTCATTCTAAACTTGATCAGAATGGAGCCGAAAAGCCTGACAAGCGGATTAGTAGAGCGAAGTGCGTTAAAACGCTCAGTTCGCTTTGTCCTACACCACAATCAGAGAAACAGCTTAGTACGACAGCTAATCTATCCCTGGAACAAAGTAGTAACGTTCCGGCAGGCTCGCTTTCAAAACCTACGATTTCTTTAGTTGACACCAAAACTCTAATTTGCAATAAGCAAATTTGTGCCAAAGAATAGAAAATGTAAATACCAAAGAAATCAAAAACAATGTCCAGCGACCTGAGGTGCTGCAGCCTCATAGGTTTTCATGCACCTGAATCATGTGATTCCATTCCTCAGATGCCCTATGAACATGATGTGGAGCTTTTGCAAACTCTGTTTGATAGACTGCTCGACGTGGATGAAGGCGGACTCAAAGTGAAAAAGATCGCTCATCTAGGAAAGAGAACCGAGGGCAAAGTCGACCTATGAGGGTGACTTTTGTCGGAGACAACTCCTAAGTTAATATTGTCCCACCTTAATAGGTTGAAAGGTCCAAAGATCCACGTGCGCGCTGACTTAGACCCAGTAGACAGATAGAAACTCAACTTTGCGATGATTGCAATAAAGCGCCGCATGGACGATGAAGAAACAAATCTCCGTATTGTAAATTTTCGGGTAGTTACCCAGATTCCTCCGCGAATCCGGATCAATAGGTTTCTGATGCTTCAAGTGCGCCCAACGGTTTCTACCGCGGCCTGCGCGTAACCTTTACTGACGTCTGCAGTCTGAGGAACAAGCGCGATATGCTGTAATACTTTGTAACCTCTCAGCAACCAGTCGTATTAGGCCTTGTTGAGACATGGTTAAACTCCGAGATAACGGCCCAAGAAGTAGAAATCGCCGGCTACTCATGCTTCCGCTGTGATAGACCATCAAATGACCGCGGTGGCGTTCTACTTTATATAAAGGATTCCTTATGTGGGAGACTAGTGAGCACCTACCAAAGCGCTGATGGTCTATGTGAGCAGTTATGGTGTTCGATTCACCTCAGACGCTGCGAGTTGCTCGTGGACGTGGTATATCACAGTCCACTGAGCCGCAGTTTGGACTGGTTGCCGCATGTCCGCAACCACATGCGTCTTCAGCTGTTCCTACTCATGGGCGATTTCAACTTACCCTGAATACAGTGTCCTGAAGCTGAACTTCTCCCCGGCCATTGTGAACTCGAGAGGACGTTTACGGAGTTGATACTTGAAATCAGGGCCACACAGCACATCAACCAACCGACACGCATTACTACGCGCGCGACTCCATCGTGCTTAGACCTGCTTTTGACCAGCTTTGTGCAACGTGTGCATGACATTCAAGTCTTAGAGGCTCTGGGAGCGAGTGACCACTCGATGAGCATAGCCAGCTTGGAACTGCCGCTGCCGTATTCTCCCCCGCTGGAGCCAGCCTTCAACTATTGGAAGGCAGACTTTAATGGCCTCACTCAAGTAGCGAGCCAGATGGACTGGCCTTTACCAGAGGATTCGTCTATTGAAACCGGTTGGAATATCATTAAAGAAGGAGTGAAATCGTTGTGCGCCCGTTTTGTACCCCTTAAGTATCGGAAATTTGGCCCAGTCCAACCAAATTGGTTCGACAAGGAGTACCGCAAACTGTCCCGAGGACGACGCGGACTATGGAACAAATTCGTGGTATCTGGCTCTGATGAGGACTACATGGAGTACAATGTACAGCGCAATCTCTGCGACAACGCGAAAACAAAAAAGGCAGAAGTTTCGAAGAGCAGCTTGCAGCTGCTGCAAAAACTGCTCCCAAGTGGATTTTCGCCTACGTGAAGCGGCGCCTGAGGTCTGCAGGCAATGTTCCAGTGTTGGCAGGCTCAGATGGACAGCCCCTAACCTCGAGTACAGATCGTGCGTCCGCATTGGCGGCACACTTCGCCTCCGTATTTGCAAATGACCAGGTGTCTGTAACGAGTTCGACGAGTACCGCTCCCGCTGAACTAGACAGCCTAGACTGCAGCATTGAAGATGTACGCAAGCTTCTAGCAAGTCTTGACGGGACGAAGCCTGCTGGGCCAGATGGAATCCACCCACTGATTCTCAAGTTCCTATCGGCCATCATCTCGCCTTCTGTAACTGAGCTGTTCAACAGGTCACTATCCACTGGAATATTACCGGGCGACTGGAAATGCTCAGTCGTAAAGCCAATACCGAAAGGTGGTAACCCAAGCAAAGTGGATAACTACCGGCCGATCTGCCTGACCGCTGTTTTGGCAAAGACACTCGAGAAGATCGTGAAGAAGAGCCTTCTGCAGCTTCTCGAGTCGAAAAGCCTCTTGACGCACGCACAGCATGGTTTCGTGAAAGGTCGCTCGTGCATCACCAACCTACTGTTGACGAGGCACGAATGGTTACAAGCGCTGAACCAAGGCAAATCGGTCGACGTCATTTACATTGACTTCAGTAAGGCTTTTGACAAGGTAAATCATGCAGTGCTCCTCGACAGGCTGAGGGTGTGCGGTGTTGGTGGCTCGCTGCACCAATGGATCAGGAATTTCCTTGTTGATCGAAAGTGGAGGGTCCAGGTGGACAACCATTTAACCGACTGGTATCCATCGAGCAGTGGCGTGCCCCAAGGCACTGTACTGGGGCCGATTTTGTTTCTCATCCATGTAAACGATGTGCCTCAGCTACTCCAATCACCTTGTGCGTTGTTCGCAGATGACTTGAAGGTGTGGAGAGTAATCCGCACACCCAATGATTGTGACCTGCTTCAGCAGGACCTCGACCGCCTCTCCACGTGGTCTGCAGAGGTCAACCTTCCGATCAACCCGGTCAAGTCGCAATTCATGAGGCTGGGTAAGTGTGAGCACAGTCGAACCTACACGGTGGCTGGTCAACCGTTGCATCCCGCGCCTTTCGTGCGAGACCTCGGTGTACTCTCACGCTACGACCTAAAGTCCATGGACAACACGAATAGGCTTTACCAAAACAGCCTTCGTATGCTTTGGGCGCTCAGGCGCAGCTTCAGCACTTGGTCCGAAGAGATTGCCACTCGCCTCTTCGTCTCAATAATACGACCAATGCTAGAGTATGGCTCTCCCGCGTATTGTCCTATCACCCGGGGCGAGGTAGAAAAGATTGAGCGAGTACAGCATGTAGCCATCAGGCTGATTCCCAACTTACGAGGTGTGCCGTACGAAGACCGGTGTAAGAAACTAGGGCTGTACACCCTAGCTTATCGTCGACTGCGCGTTGACCTCATCATGACGCACCGGATATTACATCTGGGAGATTACCCGATGTTGAAACCGCTGCCTCATCTGCGCACACCAAGAAGCACACGAGGACACGGGTACAAGCTTGTCGTACCGGATTTGAAGCGGGTCGCTCACCAACTCTGTTTCGAACGTAGAGTGGTGAATGTATGGAACGACCTGCCGCAGCACGTAGTTGAGGCAAAGTCGGTGTCGGAATTTAAGAAGTTCCTGGACAAACACTTTGCCGACGCAAAATATATTGAGCAAAACACAAAATATAGGGTCTTTGTCCCTGAGTGACATTAGATGCAGCTACATAGAGCAAACTCTACTTGCTGCTTCCAACCAGTAATCAGTAATCAACGAGGTTGCATGGACTAGGCGCATTGACACGGATCGGTAAGCTGCACGGTACCCAAACGGAGGCTTCTGCTACAAGCAAGAAGCTCGGTGTGCAATAGCACCATGACCGAGAACTAATGTGTCTATGAACGACGTATCGGAGACCCCAATAATCTCTTACTTATGGCTCCGGTGTGGATTTGAGAACATTTGCACCAACGGCGCCAATATGTAGTCTCTAATCTATGCATCGGATACCCCCAAATTATCATGGCGTTCGGAGTGGCGCAGACTGCTGAAGAAGCAGGCAATGCTCACAGAATTAACTTCGCCCCGACCCATCATTGACACCATTCGTCCGGAGACCGATTTAGTCTTCAAGTCATGCGTAATCGAGGATACATATATTTACAGTAGCAGAGTAAGACGGACATAGATATCATGGAAGGAGATGTTGAAAGTGTCCACCTGCATTCTGACTACGGAACAGAAATCGCTTGATGCAGTCAGCGAGTACTTTCTGCAAAGTCACGTTGGTGATGGCGTGGCATTCATTCACAATATTCTGCTGCAATTGCTCGAGAGAAATCGACTTGTTTCTGTAAGCCCTTCGTTTCAAATATCCCCACAGACAAAATCCGACGGGTTTGAATCGGGTGACGGTGCGGGCCCCTCGATGGGGCCTCCACGACCGATCCAAGGTTGACCGAATTCCTTGCAGAGATATTCTCGCACCGATTGTGAATAGTGTGCCGGTGCATCATCATGCTGCAACTATATGGTACTGGGAAATTCATCCGCCTCCAACTGTGGCAGTATGCAAGTTTGGAGCAATTCCTTTTACGATGATGCTAGTAAAAATCAGGGTTGAGTAATATAAAACAAGTTACCGGGCACGTACCTGGAAAAGAAAAATAGTCCAACGATTTTCTGACCGGTGATTCCTACCCAGATAATCAGCTTGGAGCTATGCTGAATACGTGACACGGTGTCTCTGCGTGGATGTGAAGTAGACCTGAAATGTTGTTTCTCCGTTCCATGCAAACGGAAAACGAACCCATCCGTAAACGTTACTGAGTGAATGCACATGTGATCCAAAAACCAACGGCAAAATTCATTAAGTTTATCCGAATCGTTTAGATTCAAAACTTGAACCTGGAGTGTACGAAACTCACGAAGATTGCGTTCTTAAAACATCTGCTGAACGGCGCAGCCGGTGGTGTCACAATGCTGAGCGATTCCACGTATTCAAAGATATGGCCCCCCAGATACAACAGATACAACAGTTCCAGCGGCAGTTACAAACTGGCTATGCTCATCGAGTGGTCACTCGCTCCCAGAGCCTCTAAGACTTGAATGTCATGCACACGTTGCACAAAGCTGGTCAAAAGCAGGTCTAAGCACGATGGAGTCGCGCGCGTAGTAATGCGTGTCGGTTGCTTGATGTGCTGTGTGGCCCTGATTTCAAGAACCAACTCCGTAAACGTCCTCTCGAGTTCACAATGGCCGGGGAGAAGTTCAGCTTCAGGACACTGTATTCAGGGTAAGTTGAAATCGCCCATGAGCAGGAACAACTGAAGACGCATGTGGTTGCGGACATGCGGCAACCAGTCCAGACTGCGGCTCAGTGGACTGTGATATACCACGTCCACGAGCAACTCGCAGCGTCTGAGGTGAATCGAACACCATAACTGCTCACATAGACCATCAGCGCTTTGGTAGGTGCTCACTAGTCTCCCACATAAGGAATCCTTTATATAAAGTAGAACGCCACCGCGGTCATTTGATGGTCTATCACAGCGGAAGCATGAGTAGCCGGCGATTTCTACTTCTTGGGCCGTTATATCGGAGTTTAACCATGTCTCAACAAGGCCTAATACGACTGGTCGCTGAGAGGTTACAAAGTATTACAGCATATCGCGCTTGTTCCTCAGACTGCAGACGTCAGTAAAGGTTACGCGCAGGCCGCGGTAGAAACCGTTGGGCGCACTTGAAGCATCAGAAACCTATTGATCCGGATTCGCGGAGGAATCTGGGTAACTACCCGAAAATTTACAATACGGTGATTTGTTTCTTCATCGTCCATGCGGCGCTTTATTGCAATCATCGCAAAGTTGAGTTTCTCTCTGTCTACTGGGTCTAAGTCAGCGCGCGACGTGGATCTTTAGACCTTTCAGTCTATTCAGGTGGGATAATATTAACTTAGGAGTTGTCGCTTCGACAAAAGTCACCCACATAGGTCGACTTTTGCCCTCAGTTCTCTTTTTGAGAAGAGCGATCCGTTTTACTTTGAGTCCGCCTTCATCCACGTCGAGCAGTCTATCAATCGGTGTTTGCAAAAGCTCGACATCATGCTCATAGCGCACCTGAGGATTGGAAACACATGATTCAGGTGCATGAAAACCTATGAGGCTGCAGCACCTCAGGTCGCTGGACATTGTTTTTGATTTCTTTGGTATTTACATTTTCTATTCTTTGGCACAAATTTGCTTATTGCAAATTAGAGTTTTGGTGTCAACTAAAGAAATCGTAGGTTTTGAAAGCGAGCCTGCCGGAACGTTACTACTTTGTTCCAGGGATAGATTAGCTGTCGTACTAAGCTGTTTCTCTGATTGTGATGTAGGACAAAGCGAACTGCGCGTTTTAACGCACTTCGCTCTACTAATCCGCTTGTCAGGCTTTTCGGCTCCATTCTGATCAAGTTTAGAATGACATGGCTTACAAATGGTCTTCAAAATATCGTACTGAATCCCTTGAATTACGCGGAATTGGTCCACAGACAGTCCAATGCACGAAATATGAAAAGACCATATTTGCTCCGCCATGTCTACTTTTGTGGGCTGCCACCCAGCTGACCGAGAGACTTGGTCAGGCAGGTAATTCAACAATTTGAGGAACAACCTTTCTCAGCCCAACGCGGTTACCCCAACCGTGGCTGAAGCAGTTGTTCCCCGAATTGAAACTGTGTCACACCCAGAACCGTTGCATGCACGCTAAGCCGCCGCCGACGAAAGCCTGACAACATAAGCGCCTATTGCTGCTGCGTCCAAAGGTAAACCTTAGCGAATGGCCACGTCGGTAACCGCGTCAAAGATTGGTTAAAATAGCACGAACGCTACTACGGCACAGAGAAAGCCGATTAGCACACCGCCAGAGAAAGAAACACACCCATCTTTATAATTGTAAACACTAAAAAGCAGCAGAACTGGTTAAAGATAAGATGTTTTAATGTTCCTGAGTCGAAAGCAAGCTCAATCATGGGCAAGTTATTGGACGAGCTGAAACAGTGGAAACGTATATGTTAGGAAATGAAAATCCTACCTAAACCGGCCATATTGGTTTCCATTGTCCGCCACGCTAACTTAGTTCTCTATAGGGAATTAAGATTACTTCAATTGGCAGTTCAGTCTGCAGACGAGGTGGAGACAGTTCTTTTGTCAGCTCACCTTTTCCTTGTTTCGATCTGATCGGAACACAGGGTGAGAATGCTGAGGTGCGCCAGTTGGTTTTTGACAAGAAACTCTCTGGTGCCTCAACTCAGTGTCTGTTGTAGCTGAATCTCTAACTTTGGTTAGGTCATGCACTCCGTACACCAGTTGACTACCTACCTCGGCGAGCATTATACGCTATCATTGCACCAAGTTAAACATATTGGTATGAAGAAAGTGACCGAGAGAATCGGTCAAGCAGTTACGTGCCTTCATTGCAGATGGGAGCCTCGTGCTAGTCCAAATCAGTGGATAGACTCTCTATCGGACGTGGCGCATTGTCGGAGTCAGTGCTACCCCTGGATTCGTTCTCTTGCGTTTAGCTGTTCATACTTCAATGCGATTAGCTTCATGCACCTCGTTCTTGCTTCCATTCTGTTAATGCCATATTTGACTCTAACCCCATTTACTTATCCTTGTTACTTATTACCAATCTGGCGACACGAATCGTGGTAACTGCACCCGAAGCACTTTGGTGCCCGGATCATGATTTAGCAACTGCACTAAACTTAACTGAAACAACCGGGTAATCTTTAGGTATGGTAGGTTATTTAGGACAGAGAAATTCCAGATAGAACTTGGATCACAAAACAGGAAACCAAAATACTAAGAGAGAGAAAATACTCCTCTACTAAGTCGTTATCATTCCTAATGTGAAAGGTTTAGTGGAAAGTGTTGCTTTTTCCTACAGTGCTTGTTTGAAAGCCAGTTTTCAGTCTACAGGCGTGCCCACCATAACTGTGTTTTAACCTTACCCTAGATACGACTACGGGCACATCGAAAACTTATCGCCCATGTGTACGTCGGTCTGTCTACTTTAATTGGAACATTGCTGCCATGAAATATCAACATTTGTGCACCACGTGTAGGTTCGTGCGACAACGCGATGTCTATTTTTTACCACTGTAGAACCCATACGTAACGATAACTTCAGTGCTACGGCTAAACATCGATTAGTATAGGCATCCAGATTTTCGCTAAACATTCTGTCCTCAAACATTGACCAGAATGTATCGATCGTTCTAGTATCCCTATTCCGCGCCTCATCGCGTTAAACGCCATGCAAGTTGGGGTAGGCAGACGACACACATTTGTGCGTAGTACATCGTATGAGATTTGACTGGACATGCGGACTGCCATTAGAATTTCGTGGGGTTTTCTCAGGGCTTGCAACGTGCGGCAATTTACTTGAATATCGGTAGACACATCCAGGTCACATGATAACTGTGATAAAGTACCACCTATCTTCCACTGTCACTGACGTAGGCTAGCCTGCAAAGTAATGAATGCCTCAATAAACTTACAACTAACTTCCTGCTAAAGCTGACCGAGGAGTAGAAGATTGCAGTGGGAAGTACTCTCAGAGAACTTCCACCAATAACAATCGAAGCTCAGCAACTGAAGCGTACACCACAAGATTGTAGAGATATCTGACTAGACAAGCTGAGACAACTTGTGCGATTTTACGGTTCCGCGAGCAATACCGAAAAGGATATCGGGATAAGCAGCAAAAAGCCGACTTAATATTACCCACAGCACTCCTGCGTATGACTCCAACTCCCGCTGCTCTAGATTTGCAAAACCCTTATACGTGCAACGTCGAAATAATAAACAGAATGATGGTGGACTTTACGAACTCGCACGCACAAGGTCAAAACAGTTATCCGCTCCAACTCATAACCCACCTACCTCCACTAGTTTCATTATTCACGTAAACAATAAGATCTGAGCAGAAGCAGAAGATTTTAGTATCTGCCCACCTCTGTACACTGCAAGCGTAAACCTTTTTGGACTACCGTATTCTCCCACCTCTTCCCCCAATAATCGTGTCGCCATCACGTGCTGTGAGAGGTCAGAGAATGATCCATTTCAGTACAATTGAGAGTTCAGTGTGACTCAACTAACTCATGACACACATCTTTAGCTACAGTGACGATAAATCCAACGTTGCCCACCCACTTTATTCCAATGTAACACACACTCACAACTATGTCACTAATAACATTCGCTGGCTTTTACTCAAACTGCATTTACTTCAAAACTTATGTTTATGGAACCCTCTGGTATTGCTTTTATTACTGAAACGTGGTGCACCTCAGAAACTAGTGACTCTCAGCTTAACATATAAGAATATCGCCTTTTCCGCATAGGTCGTTCACGCAAACGTGGCGGTGACTGTGCCATGTATCTTCGTAATGGCCATATTTCCATTTATACTTATCCAGTGACAATATGGTTCGTGACCCTAACCATTGATGTTCTAGTGGGATATATCTATCGGCCGCCCCGACCGACACACTATAAAACCTAAAAGCTAGTTGATGTGATTAATATAGACTTCAGCACCACCCACAAGTCCAAACTTATGTAGAGCAATTTCGACCCATTATATGTTAACTAGTCGTTGCCTACAACCAAAGCCACGGCGGGACATAAGGAAATCATCATGGCTGGGCCCAGGATGTTAGGGAGCTCACCAGAGTTGCCACAATCCTAGATCATATATTTACAATTGGGATCCTTACGCACATTTCTCGGCTGAAAATTCACTACCGTGTTGTGATCACACTACAGTACTTTATAATATGACTGTTTAATCACCTAACTGGTCAAGTGCTGTATTAATACCACTTGGCAACCCACATCAAATTGACTGGAACGCATTTAATGAACTTATCAGTCATTGTCAACTCACAATTCTACTGTACATGCAAATGAATTTCTCATTACTATTATCCTATGCATGGACGTACTGGCATATGTCGTAGGGAGGATTACCTACAGACATATTGGTCAACATAATCCTCTCAACAAAGTCATAACCAAACCAAAGAAACTTAAAGCATTATATCACCGATCAGCAGCTTGGCTACATTGTTACAACCATATTGTTGCAACCACAACGTTTATCCCAGAAAGCCAAGATCAATGCGGAAAGTCGTGCACTTAGAAATCTTGTTTATTTTCGTACACTGATTGAGTTACTCAAAAGAAGAAACCCTAAACCTCAACAGGGGATTAAAACGCTGATGTTAGACTCTGGTTTGTTAAGGCTCGATATCTCCTCTATATGCGCGGCCCTCAACTGCAGCTTTGGCTACTCCTTTGTCCTTGATGCTCAATTGTCTCATCACTCCACTCCCAAGAAAAGCAAACAAGCTAATCTGCAATATTTCTCTGACATTGAGTGAGGTGCAGAATGTCATCGCACACATAAATCCATCAACACATCCGGGCCCAAATAGCATCCCCCAACTGTCATTAGGCTGGGTGGGAAAATGTCTGCCAGTATTAAGCTTCTTCATTCTTATGCTAACTACCAGTTGTATCCCATCTCAGTGGAAGAAATCTGTCATAATGCTTAGATGCATAGGTTATCGGCCGATAAATCACACACCTTCTGCTTCTGAAGTCAGAGAAAGAATGGTCAAAAAGAAAGTTGTACGATTTATTTCACGGCTGTACCTGATCAATCTCTTACAACATGGCTTTCTCTCAAAGCGCTCCTGAGTTACCTGTCAGCTACAATTTTTGGATCATATCACGGGTATTTTTGACGCAGGAATGACAACACACATAATTGTTTAAAACAAGTTGTTCTCCTTATAATTCCAAACAGGAAAATCAGAAGACATAGATTGTGAGATGACGTCGCCATTTCGTGCATTCTTATCAGTCATTTACATATCATTGCTGCACGTTTTTGTGATTGATAAGAATGCACGAAATGGCGACATTATCTCACAGTCTAGACATAATTCTTGAACCGCGTGACACACAGCCCACTGTTATCCATATTAGAGCCTTATGATGTCGGAGACCCTCCGCTAAGTTGGTTTGACCCATACGTAAACAAGGAAACCCAGAGTCAGAATAGGTCAGCCAAATAGAATAACCAGCGGTGTTGTCCAGGGAAGTGTGCTGGGATCACAGTTATTTCATTATCTACCTAAACAACATATGCGGCACCGTCAACAATGGACGCTCGTTTCTGTTTGCAGACGAAGTCAAATCGGTCTACTTATTTCAACCAAACCATCTACACGAGGGCTTGTGAAACATATGCGAATACCTACTCGCACTGAGTATATATAGCTAACATCTGTTTATGAGATTTTACGCAAGAGAATCCCAATTACTTAGGTAAATAAATAAATAAATAGTTTATTCTCGTCACTGCGAGACACACCATCAAGGACGTGATCATGGTATTACAGACATGTTTGATCGGCAATTGCACAAAGTAGTACCTTTTGACCATTAGCATGGGAATTTATGCGTGCGTTGAGACGTAAAGCTATGTTTAACTGTGAATTTGTAAGGGGACCTTTTGTGTGAATAGATAAATGTGACTGTGTGTGCTTTTGTTCGTTGTGTTCGTCATCAAAGAGGGGAATCAATGGAACGCTTTGAACCAGATGACGTCCGAGATGTGTGAATGATCCTCCGGAAAAGGGAAGCGGCAGTGACTTTATTTAGTGGCGAGTCACATCCGCCACTTCAGTGTTGTTAAACGGATACTTGTGGCGTTTTATAGGGGGAACGCTTGCCAGGCGAAATCCCATCACATCCTGGAACACTGCCGCCGAACAATTTGCTGGAACGGGATTTACCCGAACCACCCAGCTGGCACCACGAGGTTGTTCGGCTAGCCAGCGTCCCGGCATCCCGGCATCCCGGAAGGTTCTGGCGCATTTGCTGGTAACGTGTTCCAGAATTCTGATTCAGTTCGGGACTTGAAAATTAAATATTCCAACTCCTTTAATTTTGCTGAACACATACTTTTCCAAGTCACAAAAGCCAGACAACGAGAACCTTCTTCTTACCTGAACCACGATTTGGGCTATGTAAAATAATCTTAAGGCCTACTCTGGATCAGTGTACTATCACCATTCATAATCAATTAAGAAAGAAAAACTGGACAACTCTGGTACATGTCCAACAATCATTTACCAAGCTGGTCAACCGTGAATTATTATGACTTTCGCATCCACCTCCAAATGAACCCACTCTGGCTAAGACTGAAGGTTGAAAAACAATCTCTTTCTTCTGTCCAGCATTATACATAAGCGGATTTCACAAAGAATACCGCCCTCGGGATACGAAATACCATTATCTATCTCACCCGTAATGGCGGCTACTATTTGACGTCACAATCTTCTATTCATAAAATCCCACCGACTTTATTTTTTGTGAGATATGTTAACGCGGCACCAAGACTACCACTACAAGTACACACGAGTTCTAACCATGCCGCATTCCGCAATTCTCTAGAGAATTTCCTCCCTTTCCCGAATGTGTTAAAGACAATTGGCTGACAACAATTGACAGAAACATTGACAGAATTGGCTAAGACAACATACGTGCCGTCAAAAGCTTACATCAATCTTCTGTCTTATCATTACCCATGGAATTAAACATATGCTAGTAAAACCTAATCTCCCCTATGGCTTATGGCGTCAACCATGAGCCACTAGGCTCTGAGTTCCAGCCCAACTCAGGCTACCTCCAACTGATGAGTCCCAACCAGGACAAAACCGCGGTCTTGGGGTGCCAGTGTTGGGATGAGCAACACTATAATTTTCATTTTACTTACGGTCTTTTTGATCGGAATGACCGAGGTCCACCTCAAGTGAACCGAAGTCTCAATAGAGGTTGCTTGTAGCAACCCAACCGCCAGCAGATTCTCCAAATCCAACTTTCTAATCTCCTCTACTTTACTTCTTACTGCTGCTAAGTTTGGCTACCTAGAATATTTGAGACAGGGTAAAAATATGCTTACATTGGGCATTTTGAGTGTTCGGGTCGGTGATCCGGAGAAATATTCATGATCCCAAATGCTATCTATATCACATACTTTTTTAATTATATTTTAAATCGGTCAAACCCCAACACTACTTTCGTGTGCAAATGATCGTTCTCGCTTAAAGGCTGTATACCGATTGTCCATAAATGTATGATATTATGTATTTATGTAGCATCCTCTTGTCTGGCCGCACCGCTTGCTGTATGCACAATAAATAGTCGTGTGCTCTGGATGTAACAAAAAGATCTCACAGGTAGGTATGAATATGTTTTACTCCCGCGGCCGATTCGTGGTACACAGCTTTTGTAAACGCGGTAGTTTGAAGACACAAAGGGTGACTAAATGAAGGTTGTCTGTTTCTGCGCCAGCACGGACACATACTAGACGAATCAAACAAATTGAACTACTGTGTGTAGGTTGCAGTCCTCAGCAGAAACACTGGTGAAGTTTGGTAAAACTAGGCTTGACAAGTTCACTGTAATGCTTTTTATAGAAGCAAGCAGTCTGTACGCGAGTTCCGAACAAAAGATAGAGGCGGGAAAGTAGTTGGTCTACCAGTGAACAGCTGGCGTTTGCGAAACAAAACGTAAGTTTACGGCGCAGCCAGTGAAGTTTTGGCATCTCTCATTCACTTAACTTGCTTCGCAAGGTTAGCAAATTCAATTTATTTGCAAGCGTTACTAGCAGTAGGCGAACCAAAGGTGCAGTAACCGTTTTCTCTCCCTGATTAGTAATTGAATTTCATGCTTAGTATCAAGTCATTATATTTGCTGCATCAGATACTGCGGGCTGCCGTGTGGTTTAACTATGGCATCATTTTGCAAGAAGCTTTAAGGGTACACATTTTA
>CALYDF020000328.1:0-18885 GCA_944474145.2 Dicrocoelium dendriticum
TTATTTGCTTCGATTGACCCCCGGTCAGTTCGAGCAGTGGGCATGTGGACATTACAAACTCTGCAGATGTTTGCACGCCATGCGCACTCCAAATTTATCAGACTTGTAACAAGCTACATTTCCTCTTTACTCAAGTTGAAACCAGCCGATTTCATGCCAATACCATCCATCAATATTTGACCAGCAGGAAACGCGCACCACAGGCAAATATAATCATCATCTCCATCAGGAACCCTAGGAGAAAGTTGCCGGTCTACTGGTACTGTTAGGGCAGATGTTGGTTGGTGTAGTATTTATCAGAAGCCGGTGTTTCAGTTGTATTATACTCCAATGCTTGAATGCGTGTGATTGCAGTTTTGACAGTCATTTAGTTGTGGTCTGAAGGATTTAACTGTAACTGTGCCTGCCAGTCCGGTGACATCATCTCTTGCAGTGGGCCCAGGTAACTGTTGTTGGTCTTGGAGAGCCGGTGGTGTGCACAGTCTTAGTGACTGTAGTCAGCCGGAAGTGTATGAAAAGGGTGATGTCCCAGACACCGCGTTGTGTATGTTCGGTCTACATGCTTCCCAGTAATTGGCGAACAGTGACTATGGGGCACAACGCATCCAGTGCCTCATAAAGCATGCATTCCACCATAGTACATTTGGTACATACGGTTTAGGTTTCAGCGTTGTCAAGACGTTACAACGCTGTCGCATGGAAATACATACCTAGGACATGTGTATTACCGAGGCGACAAACAAATGCTGCTCAGAACCGCATGTTTCCAGGGGTGTGCTTTTTGACATTCACTGAATACTAAGTGCGCAGCTGAAGCTGTTAGTATGCAATAGTGTGAGCTGTCTGCGGCTCTGTGTCTGCGTAGTCGTCTAGTGCATATCTGGATCCTCTTCAAAGAATGCGTTCGCAAACAGTGATTAAAATGTACAGTATCAATTTGGTGGGTGCAACTTCTGTTTGAGACAAAAGGATTTGTTATATCAGTATAACAATATTGTCATCGGAAATGCAAACCACCATTAAAAAGAAGTCGTAGTGTCTGACTCATTATCAATCCTGCAACATCGATAAGTACTTTGCATAGAATAAGATCTCAGTAAGCGAAATGAACGAGTCGTCTTACCTAAATGGAGCAGTGTAATGCATTCACAGACAACCCAAGCTTTAAGCAAATGTCAAATGGCCTAAAAGCGATAAATGCAATTGGTTCGCCGGGGTTATGGTTACTTTCCTTGAGTGCTGAACTGACCTAATTGCACCAAGCTAGCTGTGGAAGTCTATCCTAACTCATAGCCGATCGCATGGGTTCTGAGTCACTCCAGTAAAGTACGTGGTGCACAAATGATTCCCTTCACGTAAAAATCACTGTTACTCTACGCACGTGTCAAAACAAGATATTTTTTAATAAATTTGCAACCTCAAAACTTGAAGTTACAGTACTCGTCAGACAGTTCCAATTTCGCAATACAGTTAGAGTGTATGACAATTTGGACTTTCCTGCTTAATAACTGCGCATCAGCTACTAGCACCTAAAGTAAGGACAAACGATCACGACAGTTGGTAAGCTGCCAAACCTAAAGACAATGCGGCTCATTGTATTTCCCGCTCAGCTGATCTTGTAAAATGATCAATGCGAATATCGGTCGATATTGACAAAATCGATTAACCTGAAAACCAGACTCTCTTATTGTACTTACTGAAAAATGTATTTGGGTTAATCGATTAATCATTAGTTTCAAGGTATTCGCCGACACCACCATCCGTGAATGCATTGACGAGAGTTGACACTTTGACAGACGTTTGCAACGTAGTTGTTACTACGGTAGCACTGAAGTTTAACTAAACATGGAGGACTACACCACCCTATTGTGGAGTATTTCTATATTCAGCTAAAATATTTATGCTCTAATCAAATGAGTTTCGGAAAGCAAGCACGGCTGTTTCAGTGAGTGGCTTATACGTTTCTGGTTGGCTTCTGTTCTGCTATCACAGAAGGACTTCGTTTGTGTCTGCACTTAACCAGTAGACAAATTGCAGTGGATTGCAAGCAATTGAAATATCCGTTCTCCGCGTAATGGATTAGGTAAACAGGCTGTTCTTAGCAAAAATTTTCGCCTATTTCATGGAAACATTTACAGCTTGAATATCCGGCCGCCTAATTTATTTATGTAGGATGGATTTATAGTAGTAGGAATCATCCGCTTTAATTTAAAAGTGAATAATCTCTGTGCATATCATCTCAAATGACAGTAAACTCCGTGTGATAAATATTCAGTGCATATTTACAAAAGGATTGTCATCATCTGAATGCATGAAGATATTTAAGATAACTTCTGTCTAACTTAACCGATTGTTTGACGTTAACCACTTTTCTTCCTGTTTCGCTCACGAATGCGTGAACCTAATATAGAATTCAGCGGAATACTTCTCGTCAATCTGCTTTTCTTGATCCTATAGTCGGTGTTTATATGCTTTGGAAAGGCGACAATTCCCTCAAATCCACCGTAGGTTTAGTGTTGTCTTAATGATCGGTTGTCATTCTTGTCCCTAATAGCAGTGCTAGCAAACCAAGACTAAAAAGCTAGCAGATTTATGCCATATTTTCTTTATTCTAAACCTGCTAAGTAAAGAAATATTTCCTGGTTTTTCCACAAACATAGTGTATAAGCCTAAATGGCTAGGGTTTGCATGGATGAATAGACCATAGCGCTTCCGATGTAACTTCTTTGTTGAATCGTGCAATTAAGAAGTAGGGAGCCACCAGGTCCAAACCTTATATCTGTATTCTAAAATGAGTGCACTTAGCAGTTTACAGTTCCTAAGTCCCAAATTGTCTCAGCAAATAAGGGGCACAGTAGCGTTAAGCAATAACATAGACCTTCCAAACTGATTCGCAATCCTGATCACAGGAACACACTTTTAGTAGGACAATCGCAGACAGCACAAATGTATTGTGCAGACCAGTTCAACTGGCTGATTGCTCCTGGACCACTTCCTGATTGCTGATTACTGTTTAGAAGCAGCGAGTAGAGCTTGTTCTGCGTAGCTGCATCGGTCGTCACTCATGGACAATTACCCGTTATATTCTGTTCCGCTTCATATATTTTGCGTTGGCAAAGTGTTTGTCCAGGAAATTCTTAAATTCCGACACTGACTTTGCCTCTACTACGTGCTGTGGCAGGTCGTTCCGTACATTCACCACTCTGCGTTCGAAACAGAGTTGGTAAGTGACCCGTTTCAAATCCGGTACGACAAGCTTATATCGGTGTCCTCGTATGCTGCTTGGTTTGCGCAAATGAAGCAGTGGTCTCAACATAGGGTAATCACCTAGATGTAATACCCGGTGAGTCATGATGAGGTCAACTCTCATTCGGCAATAAGCTAGGGTGTACAACCCTAGTTTCTTACACCGGTCTTCGTACGGCGCTAGTCAAGCAACACCCTCGGAAGCTGATGTTAGAAATACAATCACAGCCCTCAATCGTTTGCACGCTCCTGGTCCTAACTCCTTCGTACTCGCAACAAAGCTGGACGCAGCTTCGCAGTTAGAGTGAAATATACCTATTATTATTAGTAGTAGTAGTGCCTTAAGATGGCGGTGATTTTATTCGCAAAACATGGATTCACCTTCATGGTTAGGTTTTGGAGCATTATCAGTGTGTCTGGAGTGTGGCATGCAATATTATTTGGGGTTTACTTGGAAGAGAACCCAAGTCAAACACTACTCGTGAAGCTCAGTGGTCTAGTGATCAAGACATCAGGCGTCAGCCACTAAATACCAGCATCCATTCTCAACCTACGATCTCTCTCACTCGCTAACGGATTCCAAACAGGACCAAACCAGTGGTGAAACGCACCCTTGCCAGAGAACAGCACCCAGACTATCCACGGCGCAAGCTGTCCAAGCAGGTATAGCATGAATAGGCCATCCTAGATAACTGTGGTGAGTTAAACATCCTGATCTGTCTCTGTTGTTAACCTACTAGGCCATTTTAACTAGAATACTTTAAGTCAGAGGAAAACCATAGTAGAATAACAAATCTGTTTTCCATTTTACTCTTGCCCTAGCATCATTACTCATCTTATAGGGATTATTTTGTACACAAGTGCAAAACTTTTACTGAAAGCCTAAATATATACCGATGTCAGCCATTTATCTTCTATTCACCAGTCATTTTTTAACATCATTCGTCCATTTAATTTTGGTACCATCGTCTAGAATTATGTCAACCTAGGTGAGAGCATGGGCAATTTAAGACATGCAGTGCGCAACTCGACACGCATAAATGATTTAGGCTGGAGACCATGGACTTCACCAATTCCTTTCTACGTCCTCGTAATTGCATTCCCAATAAGTTTATTGTACTTAAGCGATAAAGTATTCAGCCTAAAGAGAAACAACAGTTTAGGTCCTCTTGATTACCCTCCTATGGAAATGAACCACTTGAATCCTTGGCCCCGATCGTTTGTGTTCTCAATACCGTTAGTGCGTGGAAGAAGTTGCGTGTCTCCGACACAACACTTCCGGGTACGTGCTTTCGTAATAAGTGAAAGTTGAATGATTAGCTTCATCTGCCACTGGAATGACTGCCATCGCTCTTGTGCTAAAGGTGTGTGTCGTCATCATATGCACCGCGATTCAGTTCATTTCACAAAATTTCAGCATATCCCACTTCTGTTTTGACTCTTTTACCTGCGGCCATATTACCTCCACCTAATTAAATCCATTGCGGAAAAACATCCAAGGTTTCTCTTACCTTCGGCCAACCTGTAAAATAATAATAAATTCCCACCCACAATACCTCGTAACTCTCTTTATTTTGTCTCCCCACGATGATGGCATGAGAACAACCTCGTCACCGATTCGGGACAGTCAAAGGGAAATTCCCCGGAATGCTTCAAGTGTTTAATTTCATATACCAATAGCCGTGTGATGAATTCGGTAATAGTTCAAGCACACACTTTTCCGAAAAGGCACGTCCTAAGACATGGGAGTATGGGTCACCATCCGTTTCAGACACGGTTCCTGGGGTCCACAATCGTATTGCCTTTGTTTTCTTTATACTCACAGTTACCGGATAATATTACAAAATCTTCTACTCCATCACTTTTTGTCCAGACTGTGCGTATAGTCTGTGTTTATAACACAAAGTAAATACATTTCGTGTAGCCAAATTAGGTTTAGCTTAGTTTCGCCGTTACAAACCTCGGCCGTGTAAGCCGGGTTCATTTTGTGAATCCTGGGGGAAAGAGTCGACATGACCTATCTGACTTTCTAGGGCTTTACGTCAGCTAGATCATAACAGTCCACTTCGTAGTCTTCATAATCATGGAATCAGCTGTTGTGTTATTGAATGAACGTATAACTTCTTTTAACATTGCCTGAATGTTTGCTTTCGTGGCGTCTTACGTGCGTCCCCCAGTAGCGGTGCATTTTTGCTTTCCATGAGGTCCAGCACCATGTCGCAATAATTCACCGTTTTTAAAGACGTTCTCGCAAAGCTGGTTATCTCAAACCTAACTACCAACTAACAAGTGTAGGCTGAGTAGAGGAAGCCAAAGGTGTGTACCTAGACAAGCTTCATTTAAATCTGTCGTTGTTCACTTCGCCGTCGTTCCAACCACAACATTTCCACAAATAAATGTGCGCCTGTAACAGAAAGCAAAGCTATTTCGCTTTTTAATACTCATCCTAATCGTTCATTTACACTGCAGTCGAAAACATCATGCCACAGTTCCCAGCTTCCAAAGTCGTTATGAGAGAAAGGGTTGACCGACATTCTTCTTTTTCCAGTTCTGATTTTACACTTTTTCATCTTCAGCCGCGTATTTTGCTCCGACCGTACATGACGGCCAATAGAAATATCCGATAGTTCTGGGTGGCCTTGACCGATACAACCCATCATAATGCGTTGCAAAAGGATACACTTGTTTACAGTGACTAGTACTCATGGTTCCATTTACTTTTATATTCATACAGTACCCAAAAGTAGGCATTTTATATTCATTTCGTGACCCAGCGAAACCATTGTAGCATACTTGTCCGTGATGACCAACTGTCTCACCAAAAGCATTTGGCCTGTAAAGTTGGCAACAACAGAAAGCTCTTATACAATAATGTTAACACCATCCGGAAAGTGAAGCTCGGTATCTCCTACTTGACACACCGGTCGGAGTGGCATCGAGTGCCAAAGAGGCAGCGAGCGCCCTACGGATGCGGTATGCCCCAAACTTCCAACCAGAGATCCGCCACTGTCACATACCTAGGTACCTAGCCCCAAATTCAACATTCACACATCGATTTTACGGCCACAACTGTGTTGAGGAAACTGCTCTCACTACGCACCTACAGCACTCCCGGAATTGCTTATATGCACCTGTGGGTGCTGAACGCAGGGGAAACAACGCTGGTCGGGCCATTATCGCATTTCTTCTTAACGTGCTTAGATAAGCAAATTGTCTTATAAGGGAAGCATGGCTTAATCACTCAGATTTTCAAAAGCGGTAATTGCTCGGAACCTGGCAACTATCGCCCAGCCTTCCTCCTCCATGTGCTCTCAAAGGTGATGGCAGCAGTCATTGCTGAGGCTTTAGTAGACCATCTAGAACGTCACAGCATCATAGCATCAGGGCAACACGGTTTCCGCCAGCACCGTTCATGCACTACCAACTAACTATCTGCACGCAGTAGTTGGACGGCAGCGGCCAATGCAGGCAGTGGGGTAGACGTCAGTTACCACGATTTCTCCAAAATTTATGACCGACTGGACCACCGCATTCTGCTTCACACGCTCGAAAGCTATGAAGTTACGTATCCTGTGCTTGGGTGGATCAGGAATTTCCTGCAAGATCTGCAACTGCAGGTTAGACTTTGAAGTGCGCAGTCTGATTCGATGTTTTTCAAATGTAAAATTCCACAAGGATCACTTCTGGGGCAGCTTCCGCTTCTCGTATCCATTACCGAGCTTATGCGTTTGATCTCCTCAGATTGCTTGCTGTTTGCTGATGAGGTTAAGACGTGGTGGGCGGTTCCCTACCCAGGAGATCACGATGATCTTCAGCAAGACCTGGACACAGCGTATGAGTGGTCATCCGCAATCTTGTCCAGTTCAGTTCAGGGTCACCAGCCGATTGGGGTATTACTCCATTTGACCTGGGCTACTCAGAACAATTCGAGAAGACTTCCAAGACCAGGAACCAACACGTTGGCATGCTGCGGAGGGCATTTGGGTGGTTTCATCCCTCTGTTTGTTCACTGTTGCGCAACATCTACGTACATCCACATGTGGAATACGCAATCCAGGTCTGGCAACAGTGGAACAAGCAAGATCGCGCAGGCCATGAGACTCCACATCGAATATCCAAGTCCATTTTCCATATAAACTTAGGCTAAGGATCCTAAAATTATACATCGGCGGCCATCGGCGCCTACGTGGCGACCCTATGGTCGCCACGACTGAGCACGACTGAGCCACAGCACGAATTTGAGGGCCCATCAGTCCAAGTTGGCCACGAAATACGGTCGGCTAGAATGTTGATTGAACCTTTACTCTCTTAATAAGTGCCAAGCATTGAATACCCTACCAAATTACCTTGTTTCCGCCCCATCTTTACTTGTGTTTAAAAACGACTTGACGTTGCCTTAACCCACCTAGATTACGAGACATAGAGCCTCTGTGTCTTGAAGAATGATATAATTTGGCGAAGGTTGCACAATCCGAATTAAACTACACGACTGAGGTTGACCCTTCCTGCATACCTCTTTGTGAACACTGTAATGATTCTACCAAATGATTCTAATTTTCTCCCTTTGTTTTCTATTCACCATACTGTGCTTCTCATTTTGGCCATTCTACGGGACTTGCCTAGCATCTGCTTTTTCGTCCGTAATGTACCAGTGTTCCATTATTAGGTACAATCGTGATGACTTCTTGTCCTTTCTCTTAGATGAGACCAGCGGAACCTGGATATCGGGTGCTGCGCACCAAAGAAAACACCAAGAAATTAGCCATACTGTTCGATCGAAGAGAATCTTCCAACTGATAACAAGTCTTGACACTGCTAATTCAGACGGTTATAAATGATCTACTAATTTGGCTTGAGATATCGCACGTTCCACCAACCGGCGTAGAATGAAAACAAAAGCTAGTCATAGTCGCCGTCTACTAACTCTGTACCATCTTAGACTTTGCGCTAATAAGTAGACACAATACGTTCACATTGTGATCCAACAAACTTCGTGGGAGTAGTTTCGTCTTGAAACAAGACATAAACTTCCATTTCCATCTTTCACAAGAGAAGGCTGGTACTGTTACGTTAGTCGACCACTTAACGCCACATGATGACCTCAGCAGGGATGGTGAGTGGTCGACTCAGAACATCATCCAGTTTAATGTGGCTAAAGGTAACGTTCGTGGTGTGCATCATCTATGGTTCTCCGAGTATGGGCTCGGAAGGAGACATTTGTCAAGCGTTTCGCATAAAAACTGCTGAGTGCTCACGCAGTATGATGTTGGTTAGTCAAGACGGACCGAGCAACCGTCAACAGAAGACATAGCCAACAATTGGGCCACCTGCAGAGGGCGCCAGATTGCCTCTACGCTTTCATTTTTCTGGAAGAATGATAAAGGCTACTTCCATCGCCCTTAACAACCTACATTAAAAGCATTGTATCTTTATAGTTAATGAGATCGTCGTCTGCGTGGTGACCATATAAGAGTGGTTCGAATCCTCACACTTATCGCCAAGTGCCGAGACTCAGCGACGAAACAAGCCAGTGGTTTCAACAGTTGGATTTGGACAATATAGCCAATAGAAAGCCGCAGAAAAACTTACACCCTTTGAGTGTATCAATTTTGGCACCTTGTTCCCGGTTCCAAATTCAAGAAGTGAGTTTCTGATACAAAGGGCTACATACATAACATAATCTGGTCCAAGATCACGGTCACAGATGAAGTGAAAAAACTGTGTGCGTAATTGGGCTTTATCGTGAGTACAACGACCAACATTGGCCTTGTGATACGATTATATTGTGTTTTCTTTTCCGCCTACACGACTTGTTAAGCACTTGCTTTTTCTCCTTATAAATCAATTGCAGGCGAAAAGTAGTCCAAAGCTTCAGCAGTGTTTCCTTGCCACCAACTGTGCTTAATCACGAGGAACATGGGATGGAAGTGATAGTTGTAGACTGTCATTTGGGTCGCAACGATTATGCAATCAATAGTACTAACTTAATTTGCTATGCAGAATACCGAAACTTCAGGTACTGCTTGCAAGCATGTTGCGCATAACATGCAGACCTGGCGAATGCACTTCGATTGTCTCCTGAATAACCGTTCAAAGATTGGGTGACTTACGCTGCACGGATTGTCACAATAAGATATGTGAATGTGTCTCGCCGACAAACCAACACACGATGAGACTGAGACTGTAGTTAAGAGCACGTAAAATGGATGTGTACAACTCTACAGCATTATGAAAAAGCAAAAACATTTAAGTGTGGATTGTCAGCGGTAGTATTTGGTCAGTTAATCGTTTACCTTTGTGAGGTTAAGAGCCCGTATTGATGTCATTATTTTCAGATATAGCATGTATTTTTTGTATTGTATCTACATGGTTCTGCAAAATCACAGGTTTCCGAAATAATCGTCGATACGTGTTTTATAACACTTCACATAATCAGCATATATTATTCCTTCTGATCGTGTATTCCATAAGTTTAGGATTTTTCGTTCTATTCAAAGCTGATGTGATGCCCTGTTCATGCATGGGATCCTGAGTTTTAATGGTGTCCTCGAGTGTTACAGGGTTCCAGCAAGTGAAATTTTGGCCGAAGTATCGAGAAGTCATTCCAGTGTATTATTCGTTGGGTCGTAATTAGGTCAATTCTTACTCGGTGATGTGATAGTGTGCAGAATTCGGGCCTTTCATAACCTTTTTCATACTGAAGCTTCCGTAGATTGGGAATCTTTCTAGTTGCTACGTGCGGTATTTTCTCTAACTTTCCCGTTTCCCACTGGCTTATCGGGTAGTAAGCTGGGGCACCGTAGTCAAGGACTGGTCTAATGAGCGACTTGTGTAACCGACTGACGGTTTCTTCAAACCATGTTAGGAAACTGCACCGTAATGCCCAGGGGATACGAAGTGTCGCGCGGTACAATTTCTCTGTATTTCCTAGTGATCTCATATCATGTCGCGAGAGCAATCCTACATCTGACAGATGTAGTAGCTTGGGGTTCGAAAACAATCGTTGCGTTAGTTCCTGTTAACGTGATAAGTTGTCTTCACGAAGCAACTGCAAAGGATAGTTACGCTTAATCACGTACGCTGTCCAATTTTCTGCGTTGGGATTGCTTTTGTGAATGTGCCAAGCACGATCCCATCGGTTCCGTCGCACTTGCCGATTTACAGCTGAGCAAATGCATTTTTGTTGGCATCTAATGCGTACTAGCTGCGAGCAGAATCTGAAAGAGGTCATAGTCCTCGAACCTCTAGCGAAATGTGACCACTGCAACATTGTGGCAAGTACAGAACTGCCGTTGTCATATTTCAACCAACGGAAGCCGACATGCAACTCTTAGAAGACGGAATTCAACGGACGGGTCTAAAATGGAAGTCGTACTGATTAGACACTGCCGCAGGATGCTTCTCTTTGGGCCTGCGGGTCATTAATGAAGGGTAAGCTTAACCCATAGTGTAAAGTTTCGTTCCCCCGAAGTATTCAGCAGTAGGACTTGTCAAACTGTGTTGGTTTGATAAGGAATATAAACAGTTAGCGCGACGGCTTTACAAATGTTGCAATGGAAATATCATCTCGCGTTATGACGTGGATTTCATGGTGTACAAGAAACAGCGTAAACTATGCAATGTCGCAAAGAACAAGAAACGCCGGCATTTATAAAAGGAACAGCTGCCTCGGCAACAACCGCCCCCAAGAGCATATTTACCTACTTAAAACCTCAACCGACACCTGCAAGCGACCTATCGGCCTTAGTGTTTGAACGGGCTGACGCTCATTTCAAGCGCGGAGCACGCACACGCATTGGCTTCACACTTCCTCTCCGTATTTTCCAGTAAACGGGCGGTTGTTCTAGTACCAGCACAAGTTGCGCCAGTCTTGCTTGACAGCCTACAATTTGATGCAGACAAACTGTATCAGCTACTTGTCAACCCCGATGGTATAAAGTTCCTAGGCTTCAACCACTAATACTTGAGTCCCTCTAGAGCATAATCACGCCAGTCGTGACAAACCTATTCACTATATCACTTTTGCAACATCAGTCCCCAACGACTGAAAATGCTCGATGGTCAGCCAACTTCCGAAGGGCGGTGATCCTAGTAAAGTAGATGGCTATGGACAGATATCTTTGACTTCGCTATTATCCAAAGTTTTCAAAACTTTTTGAAAAATGTCTGCTGCGTTTTTCGAGTTGATAGAGGTATTGACACCAGCGCAATACGGCTTCACGAAAGGGCGATCCTGCATCACCAACTTAATGTACTCAAACCACCAGTGGGTACGAGCTCTCAACGAACGGAAGGATGTTAACGTTTTATAGGTCAACTTTAGTAAGGTTTCTGACAGAGTAAATCACTGGGCACGCCTTCGTAAACTGGATCTTTGGACTTCGTGGCACGCTACTTCACTGGTTAGAAGAGTTTATTATGGAATAGAAGTGGAGGATACATGTTAATGACTACCTGACAAACTGGTTCCCATCGAAGAGTGGCGTGCCGCAAGCAACTGTACTTGGGCCAGTATTATTTCTTATTCATGGCGAAAATCTCCTGCAGTAGCTCCAGTCACCATGTATGCATTTTGCAGTTGACATGAAAATCTGCAGAATCAGTGAGAACTAGGAGGATTGCGCTCGCTTCCAGCATGACTTAGATCGACTTTAAACATGGTGCACTGAGATGTAGCTCCCATTTAACATAAACAACTTGCAGTTCATCAGTATCACCAGACGCGCAACCACCCGATCATACATAGTGGATTACCAGTTGTTCCATCCCAACCAATCTGTCAGATGTAGGATTGCTCTCGCGACATGATATGAGATCACTAGGAAATACAGAGAAATTGTACCGCGCGACACTTCGTATCCCCTGGGCATTACGGCGCAGTTTCCTAACATGGTTTGAAGAAACCGTCAGTCGGTTACACAAGTCGCTCATTAGACCAGTCCTTGACTACGGTGCCCCAACTTACTACCCGATAAGCCAGTGGGAAACGGGAAAGTTAGAGAAAATACCGCACGTAGCAACTAGAAAGATTCCCAATCTACGGAAGCTTCAGTATGAAAAAGGTTATGAAAGGCCCGAATTCTGCACACTATCACATCACCGAGTAAGAATTGACCTAATTACGACCCAACGAATAATACACTGGAATGACTTCTCGATACTTCGGCCAAAATTTCACTTGCTGGAACCCTGTAACACTCGAGGACACCATTAAAACTCAGGATCCCATGCATGAACAGGGCATCACATCAGCTTTGAATAGAACGAAAAATCCTAAACTTATGGAATACACGATCAGAAGGAATAATATATGCTGATTATGTGAAGTGTTATAAAACACTTATCGACGATTATTTCGGAAACCTGTGATTTTGCAGAACCATGTAGACACAATCCAAAAAATACATGCTATATTTGGAAATAATGACATCAATACGGGCTCTTAACCTCACAAAGGTAAACGATTAACTGACCAAATACTACCGCTGATAATCCACACTTAAATGTTTTTGCTTTTTCATAATGCTGTAGAGTTGTACACATCCATTTTACTTGCTCTTAACTACAGTCTCAGTCTCATCGTGTGTTGGTTTGTCGGCGAGACACATTCACATATCTTATTGTGACAATCCGTGCAGCGTAAGTCACCCAATCTTTGAACGGTTATTCAGGAGACAATCGAAGTGCATTCGCCAGGTCTGCATGTTATCCGCAGGCTGCTTGCAGGCAGTACCTGAAGTTTCGGTATTCTGCATAGCAAATTAAGTTAGTACTATTGGTTGCATAATCGTTGCGACCCAAATGACAGTCTACAACTATCACTTCCATCCCATGTTCCTCGTGATTAAGCACAGTTGGTGGCAAGTAAACACTGCTGAAGCTTTGGACTACTTTTCGCCCGCAATTGATTTATAAGGGAGAAAAAGCAAGTGCTTAACAAGTCGTGTAGGCGGAAAGGAAAACACAATATAATCGTATCACAAGGCCAATGTTGGTCGTTGTACTCACGATAAAGCCCAATTACGCACACAGTTTTTTCACTTCATCTGTGACCGTGATCTTGGACCAGATTATGTTATGTATGTAGCCCTTTGTATCAGAAACTCACTTCTTGAATTTGGAACCGGGAACAAGGTGCCAAAATTGATACACTCAAAGGGTGTAAATTTTTCTGCGGCTTTCTATTGGCTGTATTGTCCAAATCCAACTGTTGAAACCACTGGCTTGTTTCGTGGCTGAGTCTCGGCACTTGGCGATAAGTGTGAGGATTCGAACCACTCTTATATGGTCACCACGCAGACGACGATCTCATTAACTATAAAGATACAGTGCTTTTAATTTAGGTTGTTAAGGGCGATGGAAGTAGCCTTTATCATTCTTCCAGAAAAATGAAAGCGTAGAGGCAATCTGGCGCCCTCTGCAGATGGCCCAATTGTTGGCTATGTCTTCTGTTGACGGTTGCTCGGTCCGTTTTGACTAACCAACATAATACTGCGTGAGCACTCAGCAGTTTTTATGCGAAGCGCTTGACAAATGTCTCCTTCCGAGCTCATACTCGGAGGACCATTGATGATGCACACCACGAACGTTACCTTTAGCCACATTAAACTGGATGATGTTCTGAGTCGACCACTCACCATCCCTGCTGAGGTCATCATGTGGCGTTAAGTGGTCGCCTAACGTAACAGTACCAGCCTTCTCTTGTGAAAGATGGAAATAGAAGTTTATGTCTTGTTTCAAGACGAAACTACTCCCACGAAGTTTGTTGGATCACAATGTGAAGGTATTGTGTCTACTTATTAGCGCAAAGTCTAAGATGGTACAGAGTTAGTAGACGGCGACTATGACTAGCTTTTGTTTTCATTCTACGCCGGTTGGTGGAACGTGCGATATCTCAAGCCAAATTAGTAGATCATTTATAACCGTCTGAATTAGCAGTGTCAAGACTTGCTATCAGTTGGAAGATTCTCTTCGATCGAACAGTATGGCTAATTGCTTGGTGTTTTCTTTGTTGCGCAGCACCCGATATCCAGGTTCCGCTGGTCTCATCTAAGGGAAAGGACAAGAAGTCATCACGTTTGTAGCTAATAATGGAACACTGGTACATTACGGACGAAAAAGCAGATGCTAGGCAAGTCCCGTAGAATGGCCAAAATGAGAAGCACAGTATGGTGAATAGAAAACAAAGGGAGAAAATTAGAATCATTTGGTAGAATCATTACAGTGTTCACAAAGAGGTATGCAGGAAGGGTCAACCTCAGTCGTGTAGTTTAATTCTGGTTGTGCAACCTTCGCCAAATTATATCATTTTTCAAGACACAGAGGCTCTATGTCTCGTAATCTAGGTGGGTTAAGGCAACGTCAAGTCGTTTTTAAACACAAGTAAAGATGGGGCGGAAACAAGGTAATTTGGTAGGGTATTCAATGCTTGGCACTTATTAAGAGAGTAAAGGTTCAATCAACATTCTAGCCGACCGTATTTCGTGGCCAACTTGGACTGATGGGCCCTCAAATTCGTGCTGTGGCTCAGTCGTGCTCAGTCGTGGCGACCATAGGGTCGCCACGTAGGCGCCGATGGCCGCCGATGTATAATTTTAGGATCCTTAGCCTAAGTTTATATGGAAAATGGACTTGGATATTCGATGTGGAGTCTCATGGCCTGCGCGATCTTGCTTGTTCCACTGTTGCCAGACCTGGATTGCGTATTCCACATGTGGATGTACGTAGATGTTGCGCAACAGTGAACAAACAGAGGGATGAAACCACCCAAATGCCCTCCGCAGCATGCCAACGTGTTGGTTCCTGGTCTTGAAAGTCTTCTCGAATTGTTCTGAGTAGCCCAGGTCAAATGGAGTAATACCCCAATCGGCTGGTGACCCTGAACTGAACTGGACAAGATTGCGGATGACCACTCATACGCTGTGTCCAGGTCTTGCTGAAGATCATCGTGATCTCCTGGGTAGGGAACCGCCCACCACGTCTTAACCTCATCAGCAAACAGCAAGCAATCTGAGGAGATCAAACGCGTAAGCTCGGTAATGGATACGAGAAGCGGAAGCTGCCCCAGAAGTGATCCTTGTGGAATTTTACATTTGAAAAACATCGAATCAGACTGCGCACTTCAAAGTCTAACCTGCAGTTGCAGATCTTGCAGGAAATTCCTGATCCACCCAAGCACAGGATACGTAACTTCATAGCTTTCGAGCGTGTGAAGCAGAATGCGGTGGTCCAGTCGGTCGTAAATTTTGGAGAAATCGTGGTAACTGACGTCTACCCCACTGCCTGCATTGGCCGCTGCCGTCCAACTACTGCGTGCAGATAGTTAGTTGGTAGTACATGAACGGTGCTGGCGGAAACCGTGTTGCCCTGATGCTATGATGCTGTGACGTTCTAGATGGTCTACTAAAGCCTCAGCAATGACTGCTGCCATCACCTTTGAGAGCACATGGAGGAGGAAGGCTGGGCGATAGTTGCCAGGTTCCGAGCAATTACCGCTTTTGAAAATCTGAGTGATTAAGCCATGCTTCCCTTATAAGACAATTTGCTTATCTAAGCACGTTAAGAAGAAATGCGATAATGGCCCGACCAGCGTTGTTTCCCCTGCGTTCAGCACCCACAGGTGCATATAAGCAATTCCGGGAGTGCTGTAGGTGCGTAGTGAGAGCAGTTTCCTCAACACAGTTGTGGCCGTAAAATCGATGTGTGAATGTTGAATTTGGGGCTAGGTACCTAGGTATGTGACAGTGGCGGATCTCTGGTTGGAAGTTTGGGGCATACCGCATCCGTAGGGCGCTCGCTGCCTCTTCGGCACTATGTCACTCCGACTGGCGTGTTAATTGGAGGGATATCGAGCTTCACTTTCCGGATGGTATTAACATGCTTGTATAGGAGTTTTCTGTTGTTGTCAAATTTACAGGCCAAATGTTATTGGTGAGACAGTTGGTCATCACGGACAAGTATGCTACAATGGTTTCGCTGGGTCACGAAATGAATATAAAATGCCTACTTTTGGGTACTGTATGAATATAAAAGTAAATGGAACCATGAGTACTAGTCACTGTAAACAAGTGTATCCTTTTGCAACGCATTATGATGGGTTGTATCGGTCAAGGCCACCCAGAACTATCGGATATTTCTATTGGCCGTCACGTACGGTCGGAGCAAAATACGCGGCTGAAGATGAAAAAGTGTAAAATCAGAACTGGAAAAAGAAGAATGTCGGTCAACCCTTTCTCTCATAACGACTTTGGAAGCTGGGAACTGTGGCATGATGTTTTCGACTGCAGTGTAAATGAACGATTAGGATGAGTATTAAAAAGCGAAATAGCTTTGCTTTCTGTTACAGGCGCACATTTATTTGTGGAAATGTTGTGGTTGGAACGACGGCGAAGTGAACGACGACAGATTTAAATGAAGCTTGTCTAGGTACACACCTTTGGCTTCCTCTACTCAGCCTACACTTGTTAGTTGGTAGTTAGGTTTGAGATAACCAGCTTTGCGAGAACGTCTTTAAAAACGGTGAATTATTGCGACATGGTGCTGGACCTCATGGAAAGCAAAAATGCACCGCTACTGGGGGACGCACGTAAGACGCCACGAAAGCAAACATTCAGGCAATGTTAAAAGAAGTTATACGTTCATTGAATAACACAACAGCTGATTCCATGATTATGAAGACTACGAAGTGGACTGTTATGATCTAGCTGACGTAAAGCCCTAGAAAGTCAGATAGGTCATGTCGACTCTTTCCCCCAGGATTCACAAAATGAACCCGGCTTACACGGCCGAGGTTTGTAACGGCGAAACTAAGCTAAACCTAATTTGGCTACACGAAATGTATTTACTTTGTGTTATAAACACAGACTATACGCACAGTCTGGACAAAAAGTGATGGAGTAGAAGATTTTGTAATATTATCCGGTAACTGTGAGTATAAAGAAAACAAAGGCAATACGATTGTGGACCCCATGAACCGTGTCTGAAACGGATGGTGACCCATACTCCCATGTCTTAGGACGTGCCTTTTCGGAAAAGTGTGTGCTTGAACTATTACCGAATTCATCACACGGCTATTGGTATATGAAATTAAACACTTGAAGCATTCCGGGGAATTTCCCTTTGACTGTCCCGAATCGGTGACGAGGTTGTTCTCATGCCATCATCGTGGGGAGACAAAATAAAGAGAGTTACGAGGTATTGTGGGTGGGAATTTATTATTATTTTACAGGTTGGCCGAAGGTAAGAGAAACCTTGGATGTTTTTTCCGCAATGGATTTAATTAGGTGGAGGTAATATGGCCGCAGGTAAAAGAGTCAAAACAGAAGTGGGATATGCTGAAATTTTGTGAAATGAACTGAATCGCGGTGCATATGATGACGACACACACCTTTAGCACAAGAGCGATGGCAGTCATTCCAGTGGCAGATGAAGCTAATCATTCAACTTTCACTTATTACGAAAGCACGTATCCGGAAGTGTTGTGTCGGAGACACGCAACTTCTTCTACGCACTAACGGTATTGAGAACACAAACGATCGGGGCCAAGGATTCAAGTGGTTCATTTCCATAGGAGGGTAATCAAGAGGACCTCAGCTGTTGTTTCTCTTTAGCCTGAATACTTTATCGCTTAAGTACAATAAACTTATTGGGAATGCAATTACGAGGACGTGGAAAGGAATTGGTGAAGTCCATGGCCTCCAGCATAAATCATTTATGCGTGTCGAGTTGCGCACTGCATGTCTTAAATTGCCCATGCTCTCACCTAGGTTGACATAATTCTAGACAATGGTACCAAAATTAAATGGACGAATGATGTTAAAAAATGACTGGTGAATAGAAGATAAATGGCTGACATCGGTATATATTTAGGCTTTCAGTAAAAGTTTTGCACTTGTGTACAAAATAAACCCTATAAGATGAGTAATGATGCTAGGGCAAGAGTAAAATGGAAAACAGATTTGTTATTCTACTATGGTTTTCCTCTGACTTAAAGTGTTCTAGTTAAAATGGCTTAGTAGGTTAACAACAGAGACAGATCAGGATGTTTAACTCACCACAGTTATCTAGGATGGCCTATTCATTCTATACCTGCTTGAACAGCTTGCGTAGTGGATAGTCTGGGTGCTGTTCTCTGGCAAGGGTGCGTTTCACCACTGGTTTGGTCCTGTTTGGAATCCGTTAGCGAGTGAGAGAGATCGTAGGTTGAGAATGGATGCTGGTATTTAGTGGCTGACGCCTGATGTCTTGATCACTAGACCACTGAGCTCCGCGAGTAGTGTTTGACATGGGTTCTCTTCCAAGTAAACCCCAAATGATATTGCATGCCACACTCCAGACACACTGATAATGCTCCAAAACCTGACCATGAAGATGAATCCATGTTTTGCGAATAAACTCACCGCCATCTTAAGGCACTACTACTACTACTAATAACAGGTATATTTCACTTTAACTGCGAAGCTGCGTCCAGCTTTGGTGCGGGTACGAAGGGGTTAGGACCAGGAGCGCGCAAACGATTGAGGGGTGTGATTGTATTTCTAACATCAGCTTCCGAGGGAGTAGCTTGACTAGCGCTGTACGAAGACCGGTGTAAGAAACTAGGGTTGTACACCCTAGCTTATCGTCGAATGAGAGTTGACC